>NW_020769314.1:33511178-33654340 GCF_900518735.1 Pseudonaja textilis | reverse complement strand
GATGTTCTTTTGAAAGGAAGTCATAGCAGAAAAAGACATCTATGCCAATTTCCAACTGAGGTGATTATTTAAAAGTGCTTGCTTCTTATGCTTGCTTCAAAAACCTCTTAAACAATAAATTTGGTTTGTGACCTAATGTAATCATATAGAAACTGGGTCGAACAAAACAGATTGAGTGAAAATGATCAATCTAAGATGTAGTTTTTCAAACAAGTAGAACTCAACTTGTATCTAAGGGCAGAAATACACCAATATTAAATGTATTCTTGCTTCTATTGTGCAGTGTGACTTAAAATAAAAATTACCTTTGAGGCAAATACAGTAATTAATGGGATCATAACAGCATCTTTGTCTCTTTTGTCTCCTGTGTCATTCCCAAGTAAAATACTTTCTTTGGAATTATTATTTGCTTTGAGACAAAATATGCCATCTAGACTCATTAGTTCTTGAATCAAATTTTCATCCAAAGGAAATGTTATTTTCCCCAATAGATATTTATTTAAAATGTTAATATTTTTTAAAAAACGCCAACAGGATGAACGTTGAGAACTTCTTTTTAATAATGATTTTCAGCTGTGAAAGTGATTTTCATTGAAAACTCCTACAGAGCAGTAGTGGGATTCAATTTTTTTTACTACCGGTTCTGTGGACGTGGCTTGGTGGGCGTGGCTTGGTGGGCATGGCAGGGGAAGGATACTGTAAAAACTCCATTCCCTCCCCACTCCTGGGGGAACGCTACTGCAAAATCCCATTCCCTCCCCACTCCACTAACCTGCTTTCCAGCTCTGTTCTCCTGTGCAGGGCAACAAAAGAAGACCCAGCCGATCAGTTGGGATTCGGGAGGCAGAGAATAGATGGGGTTGGTGGGGCCAGTCAGAGGTGGTTTTTGCCAGTTCTCCGAACTGCTCAAAATTTTTGCTACCAGTTCTCTAGAACTGGTCAGAACCTGCTGAATACAACCTCTGCCTCCAAGCCATCAGAAATCATTGTAGAAGATACTTGTGAGATGAGTATGGGGATCCTCAGGTCAGACCCCTGTCCACAATCTAAGAAGCAGTTTTCCAACCAAACCAATGCAATCATATAGCAGCTTAACTGGATATGATAAAAATCATAGCTACAGTGCATACAGAGGACAGGAGATGAGTCAACTTATCCTACTACTGTGAGACAGATGTAATTTAACCTGTTATTTATTTGCCATGTATATGATAAGAGTGTGCCAAACATGTAGATTCAACCCAAAACTGCCCACAATACTTAGAGTTGCTTCCAAAAACTCTTAATGTTGCAGGCTGGGGAGATTACTAAATACAGTATAAGGAATAATAGTTCAATGCCATCAAATTTAGGTCCCTCCCCAATGCTTCTTGCTGCAGCTGCCAAAAAAGTCAACACGATGGCTGGATCAAAAAAGGCATAGTGTCAAGATCAAGGGAAGTGCCACTCTATACTTCACTGGTGAAGCCCCATTTGGAATACTGTGTCTAGGTTTGGTCACCACAATACAAAAGAGATTTGGAGGTTCTAGAAAGAGTGCAGAGAAAAGCAACAAAGGGGTGTGGAGGCTAAATCCTATGAAGGGTGGTTAAAGGAACTAGGTATTTTAGCTTAAAGCAAAGAGTGGAAGCTCATCAGAGGGAGGTCCAAACTGGAAATTAGGAGGCATTTCCTGATAATGAGAACTATTAAGAAATGAAACAGCTTGCTTTGCAGTATTACGGGAGCACCCGGTTTTCAGGAAAAGATTGGGCAACTATTTATTCAAGATGGTGCAAGGACTCTTGCCTTGGGTAGAGGGTTGGATTAGATGGTTCCAAGGTCCCTTGCAACCATACAATTCTCTGATTCCATAGTGCTCTCTGGCATGCCATTCAAAGCTCAAATGATGCCCTCAGCCTAAAACAATAAGTTTGCACCACATTATAGTGTGACCTGTTCTAGTTTCTTATTCTATTGTTGCATCCTTTTATAGTTGGGATTCCAGGCTATTAGGTAAATTGAACCTAATTTTTTTAGATCAGCAAGATGTTTATTTACAGGACAAGCAATATCTACTGAAATGTTCTACTCTGCACAGCTGTTAAAGATATATGAGCCCTATCCAATTTTACAATTGGTCACACTGCCAACAGGCAAAGAAATCAAATGTATTATTTTATCACATTATATGTTTTGCTTCATTTAACTTTTTATATTGCAGCGTATGATGCTTTTGGAAATCCTTATTGGAAAATAGGCCAGCATTTTAGTGTCCTTTTACATATGCTTGTGGGATTCATTTAGGGCCTTGCTTTTTTGCTTGTCTCAATAATATTTTCATCAAGCTTGAAATGTAGAAGTGGCTTGTTTGCAGTTTTTTTTAAAAGAGAGGGATCATGCTAAGAAATTAATTACACACCTGAAAACAAAATCTGGCTGTTAAAATGCATATTAGGAACAAATTGTGTATTCCAAATTAGAGCATTCTCAGCTTGACTAAGTAGCCTGAGATCATAGAAAAACAGCTGAAGTTGCGGAGGAGGGATTTAGAGAGATGTGGCACCCAGCATCTTAAGGAGAGCCACTTGTTTCCAGCTGGCAACAAACCTATTGTAGTCAAAAGGCAACTGGTCTTCTAAAGAGCAACTCTTATCTGTTTACATTGAGCAGCACATCTTAAAGAACAGGAAAGGAAAAGCTGAAGGTTTCTTCTAATGTCAATGTATAGAAGACAGATGGTATGACATTGTTTTAAACTTGCTAGGCATTTGAGGGAAAGGCATAGGAAAACAGTGCAGAAATGCTTAAACAGCTACATACTGACTTTCCTGCAGTTCAGATTCCTCGCAGCTTAGTTTATTTAAAAGGGATTGTTCGAGAAATGGCTTACATACCTATGCACAACCTCTAATAAAAAAATCTAAAAGTTCTCTACTGCCACATTTAGCATCGTATGCAAACAAAGGGTATTGAATGATATCATTGTTTACAAGAATTCTGGGAGTTGAAATCCATATATCTTAAAGTTGCTGAGGTTGAGATACACTGTTTTAGAGGAAGATGTCAGTAGGTTTACTTTAAAGATGGGGAACCTGTGACTCTCCAGGTGTTGCTCTTCTATAGTTTCTAGCTTTTTAAAATTATTGGTCAGTTCGGCTGGATAACTGGAATGCCATCCTGGCAAATTTGGGGGGCTTCTTCAACTCACAGAAACATGGAAGAAACCACAGAATTAAAAACAATATTAATGCCTACGTGATGAAATAGTGCCAATTCCAAACTGTAGAGCAGCTTCTCTCAAACTGATGTCATTCAGATTTGTTGGGAAAACAATCATCAGAATCACCAACCATCCTGGCCAAGATCATGCTGGCTAGGAATTCAAGGGCTGGCTTACTCTAACACCTTTAAATTTGTCTTAACAATGCACATATTGCTTATCTCCCCTTCCCTTCACCAAATACCGAACAAAGGTATAACCAAGAAATGTAAATGGATCAAAATAATCACATTAAGATGATTAGATATTTACAAAGGAAAATACTTCTCACCATTCATAATTAAGCTGGGGAATTCATGACCACAAGATCTGGTGATGTCACTAACTTGAATATTTTAAAAAGGGACTGATAAATTCATGGAAGACCTATCTAAGAAAGGAGATAGGTCTTGAAAGTCAGTGTTATATTGGCATGTACAGTTACATGGGAACAAAAGTGAAAAGGAATATTGAAATCTGATCTTCTAAATATTTAGCATCCTTGTTCAGTTGATAGGAAGTTGAGAGTTATAGAAAAAGCAGAAATGAGGAAGGAAACTTGAGTGTGAAGAGAGATGATCTTTTTTTTTTAAAGATATGTCTTCACACTAGATTTTTAAATTGGGTTCTGTAGAATCTAGGTCAGGGGTGTTAAACCTGGATTGTCATGGTGGCGTCATGTGACGTATCATGACTTTTTCCCCTTCACTAAACCGGGTGTGGGTGTGGACTGCACATGATGCATACGACCCATGGACTGTGAGTTTGATAGCCCTGATCTAGGTTCTACAAGAACTTCATGGGAGCTCTGTGAGGGACTGAAGGCAACAAAATACAATTGACTTGAACCATCCATTTTTCTTTTTATCACTACAACTTTGGCTCTTAAGCAAGGATTCTGGATTTCCTTTTAATTAACAGTGACCCGAAAACGTTTGAAAAACACTACTCTAGGCAATCTTGCTGCTTGGTATTTCTGGAATCTGGAATCAGAATACATCTGTCATATATCAGGAAAATTGATCTGAGCAGAATGCATACAGGAGCAACAGTAACCTTTTAAAAAAAAAGAAAAGAAAAAGAAAAACAGCTTAGGAAGGGAGAATGGGAAGATAGAACACAATAAAATGTCTACCAATATTTTTTCTCTTAAATTTTTTAAAGATTGGATTATCCAGCAGATACAGAGTAAAATATTATACAATATGCAACAGTGGAATCAGTTTTTGCTTTGAAGCACTGTTTGTAGAGTTCCCAGACTCATCTGCCTGACTATTGTGGGAAGCTCAATGGTAGATATTGGTCTTGCCCAAAAGGTTTCTACTTGTGTTTTTGTTTGACCCTAAGAACTAAGAAAGTTATGTTTTACTCCTAAGCCAATAAGATTACTCTTAAATATGTTAAAGAAACAGCAACAACAGCTAAAAAAAGTAGCTTCAAAAGTAGCTTTTGCTGCAAAACCGATATGACAGTCCTGGTGACACGGAAGATACCTTTTACTTACATAAGCTAGGAAGAGTTGTCTTGCTAAAGCAAATTAAATCAGACCAAAGGTTCGGATGCCAGTTCGTTGAGATGGGGGATGCTTGTAAAACCCTAGTAGGTTTTATATAAAACATAGTAGGTTTTATATTGATTGCAGGGTAGGATAAATCACTCTTGCATTAGTAGCTTCGGCTCTTCCTTTACGTGGCAGGTTTTCTTGCCTTCCTTTCTCAATGCTGCTCCCTTGTACTTTGTGTGGGAGTTCTCAGAATAATTTGCCAAGAAACAAGCAGGTGTCCAAGATTTCTGCAGCAGGAAATAAATCTATTCATATTTTTTCTCTTTTATGTTGAAGTGGGCAGAACAATCTGCTTCCCTTCTATATGGTACTTATACATTCCTTGGATCTATACTGGAGGTGCACACTTGCAAATGGTATGGACTTGTGAGGGTTCTTGATTGAAGATAGCCAGTGTAGTTTCACAATTAGCTCAGATTATTGATGTCTTTTGTGATATTGATGACATAGTAGTCTCCATATTTCTATAATATGACTATTTTTACACAGAAGATTGGTTGGGTAGTGTATATCTTTATTATGGTCATTAAGATGACACTATGCTTCCTAACAGATTGAAATAGGGAGCAGTAGGAACAGCATGCTACTCAAATGGAGAATCATAACTGCAGGCAAGAGTACGTATCATTAGAATAGCATTAAATCATTTCACATTTTTTATCTTATTGTACCATATTTCTTAAATAACCAGTACAAAATGGTAAATGAAAATTAAAAACATTAAGATAGCTCATCTACTCTCTCAGAAAGTAGCGTTATTGTAGCGTTAAGATAAATTCTAAGGCAGGGGTGTCAAACTCGCTTGTCAGTGTCATCACATGACGTATTGCGACTTTTCCTCCTTCACTAACCTGGGCATGGACATGGCCAGCATGTGACACACCCAGCCTGTGGGCCACAAGTTTGACACCCTGTTCTAATGGATCTAAGTATCATATATATATATATATATATATATATATATATATATATATATATACACACACAAGTATCTGTTCAATTCAGATTGAACAGATAATAATATATATTCAGAAAATATCCTGACTTTGATGCTACATAGACAGTAGAGGAGACATGATTCCCATCTAAACAAATTTTGTTTTATATATGGCATAATTACTTGCCTTTGATCTCTACATAGTATTGTATCTAATTTCTAAACTAGTGAGAACTATTTTGTTTTTTTTAATTTTTAAAAAAACCTGAAGTCTCCTAATGGAAGTCATGTGAAAAAGACTGGAGGTTGTGTGCATAAATTTACATATAACCCAGGAAGCTGCAGCAGTTGGAAAACAAATATATTTTTTGCCAACTAGAAGGAGTTTACCAACAGAAATAAGGAAGTTAACTTGGGGGGTCGTAGATATAGTTACATGGGATATAACTGGAGTAGTTAGAAGCAGAGAAAATAGAATGACTTTTAGTTATGAAAGGAAAGGATAGAATTAGAAAACAGTGTGGAATTTAGCACTGATGATGTTATCTAGTTCGGGTAATGAAACATCTGCAAGAAACCAACCAAATTCACAGAACACCAAGGTCCCCTCATTTCAAAAGCTACAAATACTCTCCTTCTTCAGTGTGGAATGCACGAAGAAATCAGAATTAGGGACCTGTGAAAAGAAAGAGCTTTGTCCTATAAAGTAGGAAGGGGGAAAATTAGACAAATTATGAAAGTCATAAAAAAATACTTGTGAAGCTGTGGTGCAAGGGTTAGACATATATATGACACACACACACACACACACACACAGAGAGAGAGAGAGAGAGAGAGAGAGAGAGAGAGAGAGAGAGAGAGAGAAAGAGAGAGAGAGAGAGAGAAATGAGAAATAGGGGAGCAAAGTCTGGGAAAAAGAAAAAGGAAACTGCTAAACTTAATAGGAAGCAATCTGGAAGATAAAGGGAATATGACACTCAGAAAAAGACCATTTATGAGTAGGTGATAAAAGGAAGAAAGCACATGTCTTTCCCCCTGCAGCACTGTGCTCTGCTGGGACCCTTCTTCCTGCATCTACAAGGGGTGTAAGCTTGTGTATATAAGGGATGCAGATCATTTGGCAGTTCAAGCCAATATAGCTAGAAGGACTGGGAAGTCTGATTAGCAAAGGAATATTCTGGTGATGGGAAGAGGCATTCCTTGATGCTGAGAGGTAGATCATCAGGCTGAATGGAAGATCTAAGAGAAATGAAACAGCCAAGGGGAGAGGGATACAATCTAAAATGCATGTGATTGTACAAAGGTTGCTGTGGCTGTGACTATCTTTACTATAGGAGTTGGGAGAGTTTGTTTGTTTAACTATAAATGGGGCTTTTGAAATGGCTGATATCTCTAAAGAGTCTGCTTAGTCTGTTACGTAAATGTTTACATATTTGCACTGCAAAAAGTCAAGTCAATAGATTTCCACTAGCTCCTTACTATTTTTCATTTTTTTCCCAAATGTCCATTCATTGGTTCGCAAATTATTCCTGCAAACAACATCACATTATATTGACGTTCCTGCCCCTATATTTTGTTTCATTTTTTTGATGCCTCAGCTCGATTCTGTGAAATAGAAAAAAATAATATTACCTACAATTCCTACCTGTTTCCAGAGTACACAACAGCAATTATGAAACAACAAATGAGCTCTTCCATAACACAGAACAAAGATAGTTTGAGCTTTTCCAGGTACAACTAATTGGCTTGTCCCTTTTCTCTCAAATATAATTTATGATCATCTATGAAAAAAAAAACACCAATATGCATTTCACTATCTTAAACCTGGAGGGATCAAATCAGTAAGAAACAGCAGAGATACCCTTCTTGATACAAGATGAATTACTTCTCTTGCCTAGAAGTGTATGCACCCAGTTTGTGGGGAGCTGAAGACCTATTCTCTGAATTTGGAGGAGAAAACATTTTTACTTTTGCAAAGAGGCTTTTTTGCTCTTCCAAAAATAAGAATTTTATGCTGTCTTAAAAGCTCCTCTTTTTTCCTCCTGTTCAATCATGTCTGCTTCTCAGAGGCTCCCTGGACACTTCCCTGCAGTTTTCTTGGCAAACTTTTTTCAGAAATGATATGCCATTTCCTCCTTCCTAGGACTGAGAGAAAGTAACTGGCCCAAGGTTACCCAATTCCCTTTGTGGTTAAGGTGGGACCAGTACTCAGAGTCTCCTGATTTCTAGCCCGATGCTTTAACCACTACACCAAACTCAGGCGGCTAATAATGAAACTTAGAGTCCCAGGTAACACTTCAAGAAACCAAAGGATTATAAGGAGAGGAGAGAATTGTACCACTGAACAATGTGACAGTTGGCTCAAAAATGAGATGGGATTCTGTCTCAAACATCAACACTGATAAATATGAGCCATATGGATGAGCTCTCTCTGATCATTGCTAATAAGGTCTTCCCAAGGTAATTTCTGAAGAATGAAACCAACCTGAGCAATACGTGAGACTCTAAATGTTGCTGGCTTGCAACTCCCCCCTCCCACTAATGGAAGCATTTGTTAGAAGTTGTAGTTCAACAACAGCTGGAACACCATCTGTAGCTCACTCAGCAAGCAGACAAAGAGAGCTAAACAAGACTCTCCCTGGAGTGTTCATCAGGAAAGAGAAAAGTGAGTAATGAAGTGGTGTATCCTGAGAAATGGTATGCTAAAATATGAAACTGTATGTTAAACTATATAAAAAGATCATCTGACTAGCTGCTGATTGCAAAGGGGAACTGTATATTGCTCTCAGGTGAATAGGTGACTCTTGAATAAAGAAAAGCTGTAAGAGGATTACTTACTTTTTTATCCTGCCTTTATTACTTCATAAATAACTCAAAGTGGCAAACATAAATCATGGTCCTGCCTATTTTCCTGACAACAACAACCTCATGAGGTGGGTTGAGAGAGGAGGATTGACCCAAAGTCACCCAGCTGTTTCCATACCCAAGGCAAGATAAGAACTTGCCATCCCTTGGTTTTTAGGCTAGCACCTTGCAAGGAAGTGAACTTACTCAGTGAGGACAGTTGGGAGTTTGCTGGGAAATTTACAAAAAAGTCTCTAACAAACCCTATCAGCCAGAGATCTTCTTGGTAGATAGACAGCTATTTAAATTGGCTTAATAAATATTTCCCCTCTCATCCATCTAGCCAGTTTGTCCAGTTGCCAAGAAGCGGGGTATACATCTCAATAGAGCCTTCACTCTGGTATCATCTTACCAAGGAAAGTGAATCTAGATCAAGGTGACATAGCAAGAAAATAGTATTTTCCATGGGAAAATAAAACAAGTTCTGCTATGCAAACATCCTGATTGCATTGATAGTATAGCCTGTTCATTTGCAGGGCTCCAACAGTAGGCCAGTTGTAGGACCCACTCTCCCTTTTGGCCCTGAGACTCTGGGCTATGAATTGCCTCTTTTGGCTGATGGAGAGGACGGATCTATCAAGTCCCATGAAGCTGGGAAAGGAAGCAAGAACCAAACAGATTTCAATAATACGTCTTTAATGCTAATCTGGGATAAATACAGAAAAGGTTAGTATGATTTGATTGCTTTTTGTACCCTATGACATCATTGTGTTGTACCTTATGGTTCTTGACTCTTGACCAATGTAGTTTTTCTTTTATGTATACTGAGAGCATTTGCACCAAGGCAAATTCCTTATGTGTCCAATTATACTTGGGCAATAAAAGAATTCTATCATAGGCCTTTCCCAGTCTCATTTATAGTGAAATAATTGAAGTGGAGCCTCTCTGAATATTCTCAAATGCCTTTTCCCAGATTTTTCTTTACCTGGATTGAGTTATCATTTCTGAGATAAACTGCAAATTCCCTTACCTACAATTAGTTCTTGTCTTATCAATTGTTTATGCCTGTGTTCTCATCCATCCCTCTCCCAGCTTTTCCATAAACTCTCCCATGAGCCTTCTATGGTAGCCAATTTTATTTATTTCGTTCTGCCAACTCTTACCCTGGGGGTGGTGCCTGCTGATTTAATAATTTTAGAATATTATTTAGAAATAATTACTTTTTTCCATAGCTCACTGATCCAATCTCATCTATTTTGTGCACACTTTCACATTTGATATGATTTGGAGCTGCCCCCTTTCCAAACTGTCAGTGATAACTGCCACAAGTTGCTACTTACTTTTGCCTTTTAGTCAGCGCAGAAACTTTGGAATTATGTTCCTTTCAGCCTTGAGTATTTTTCATTAAAGTAATGAATGCTTTAAACAACCATTAGAAGTATATAATGAACATGGTGAAGGTTAGATTGTTTTTCCTCTGTTTAAGAATATTGGGTCTGGAATTTCATTTCTTCACAGCACATAGCAATAGGATAGCAATAGCACTTAGACTTATATACCACTTTGCAGTGCTTTACAGCACTCACTAAGCAGTTTAAGAGTCAGTGTATTGCCCCCAACAATCTAGGTCCTCATTTTACTGAAGGATGGAAGGCTGAGTCAACTTTGATCTGATCAGGGTTGACCTCCTGGTAGTGGAATGCAGAGTTGGCATTCTAATATTGCATTCTAACCACTATGCCACCATGGCTCCTATGCTGCCTTATCAGTTATTAGTTCTTCCTTTATGTGGCAAACCAAGTTTATTATGCGATGATGATGATGATGATGTTATCTATTCAGTCAAGTCTGATTCTTGGCAATTCCAAGGGCCAGATGTCTCCATGTCTTCCAATCTTGCACTACTTTTTTGTTATTACGTGAAAACCTGCAATAAATTTGGAAAACTTGTACAAAACGAGTTACATGCCAAAGATCTTGGAAAGAGCCATACTTGCTAATGGAGGCAAACTTTTCAAATAATAACCCCCAATTTAAAACAAAACTTCCATGAAAAGACAGGCCAAATGCTGAGGAACTAATTAATTCCTTAAATATTATTCATCTCTTGAAATCTGATTGCATGGAGAAACAAAGCCTTCGTTCCTTTAAGAAAAAGTGTGGGATGATCTTCCAGCAGCCTTATTCTTTGCATTTAGAAAGACTGCTGTTCTAGCACATTTCTGTGCAACACTGTTATCTAACAATGCCTGCGGGTTGAAAATGGTTTAATGTTCATAACCAGTGATCTAAGCATATGGAATATGAATGCAAATAATGTTAATTTTGTTTGTATATGTTGAGGTAATTCCCTGTTAGGAGAATGAACGCATACAGGGAGACGTATTGAAAGTAGTGTTTGAATAATACACACACAGCACACAGATACACTGTACAGTAAATGTAGGCTTTTACTTCCAGAAGCATTAAGCAAAGTCCAAAAACAAGCAGTTCAAAGTCATTCACAGGTAAATCAGTCAGTTTTTAGTCCAGGGATAATCCAGTAACAAAGTCCAGTGTCAAAAACAGTTCAGTATCAGACTTACATCAAATCCAGTAATATCAGTCAATTAGAAGAAATGGAGGAACAGCAATACTTCCCAATAGAAGGAAACAGAGAGACTTACTCACACTCTCTTCTGAGACTCAGACTAAAACAAACCAGGTTTCTGGCTCCATCTTATGGCCGTTTGAGAAACCACACCTAATTACAGTTTTGCATTTTCTTAAAGATACAGTTTTAAAATGTTTATCCTGGTTTATATATTTCTAACCCAAATACCTGTTAGGTGACTTATATCCCTAAGAGTATAGATTTAGCAGAATAAGCTTTAGAAAATGGGGGTGGGGAAGAGAGCAAGGGAATAAGAAAATGAAAAATCTCAGAACTGAAGGTGGCAGGTTAGTTCAAAGAAGAAAGCTATCGGGGGTGGGGAAATTTCTGAAAATTCAGGACATGGCTAGATCATCCAGTGCATTGTGGTGCACAGTTCAAATGAATTGATGGAAGAAAGGTTTTTTTTTAAAAAAAATAATTTTATTGAAGTTTTACAGTTTAAAAAGAAAAAAACAAATCACGGTTGCAGTTTTTGCAATATGTTGCGGCATCAGCTTTTCCTGTCTTTCGTTACTTATATCTATATACATATGTACATCATTCATATTTATATTATACATTATCTTATTCCTGTTATCTATCCAAACATATAAATTCTCCCAGACCGTATAATATTCTCTTTTTTCCTTCTTTTGCAATTCCATAGTAAGCTTGTTCATTTCCTCACAATCCATAATTTTTTAAATTAACATGTTATCTGTGGGATTACACTCCACTTTCCAGTTTTGAGCATAGGTTATTCTCTCTGCTGTCAGAATATGTATAATGAGATACTTGATTTCTTTCTTATAATCACCTCTAATTATCCCTAATAGGAACATTTCCAGTTTAGGTTCTATTTTCCCCTGTTATTTCTTGCAGCCAGATCCTTATTTTGTTTCAATTTTTTTTTTTGGCTTTGGGGCACAACCACCACATGTGAAAGAAGGTACCTGCTGTTTATTTACATTTCCAGCATATTGGACTCAAATTTGGGTTTATCTTGACCAATCTTGATAGTGCTAGATGCTAACGGTAAAACATTTTGTAAAGATTTTCCCTGTATGAGGCTGCCATTGTTAATTTGTAATTTCTCTTCCAGAGTCTTTCCCAATTCTCTTACTGAATGTTATATCCAAATTTTTTCATCCATGCTATCATTGTCTGTTTTACTGCCTCTTCTTTTTTATCAGATTTTAGAAGCTAATTGTACATTTTGGATATAAATTTTTCTTCTGGTCCTAATATAATTTTATTGAGCTGTTTTGGATGTATATCTATGCTGAATTCTTCCATATCTTTTTAATACTTTGTTTGCACCTGCAAGTAGTGCCACCAATCTATCTTAATTCCTTCTTCCCTCAATTTTTGATTTGTTTTTAGGTTTCCATGATTATCTAATAGTTGATTGTACCTGAACATTTTAGAAACATCCATAGTGTTTGGATTGAGCATTGCTTCCATGGTTGAAAGCCAGCCTGGTATCTTAATGTAATGCTTTGTTCTAATTTTACGCCAGATCTTTATTAATGCCTCCCTAATTAAATGTTGCCTAACATGTAGGTATGTCTTTTTGTTTTTCTCCCATAGAATGGCATGCCATCCAACTTGCAGATCATGTCCCTCTAGGGTTAATATTCTCCTGTTATTTAAAAGTATCCAATCTCTAATCGAAGTTAATGTTGCTGCCTGTTGGTATAATTCCCAATTATACCTGTTGGTATAATTCCCTATATTGGAGAAATATAAATAGAATAATGGACACATTTTTAAAGCTGAAAATGGAAAAATTGCTTTTTAGTACTGTATGAATGAGCCTTTTTTAGGGGGGGATGAGTTGGAATATTTTTGCTTAATTTTTTGTTTAGATTTTATGCTAAGAATGATCAATTCTAATTCCACAAATAGCTTTTGCATCAAGACTCATTTAAAACAAGGAATGTTAATTGTCCAGTTCACTCGAATGAATAGGCTTTCACACAGTCTTATTAATTGCGTACAGATGTAAGAAGAAATGAATTTTACTGGATTCAGCTCTTCAGTACTGTCTTCCCCAACTGAGTACCGTAGACATGTGTTTGAAGATAAGTCTGATAATTCACATGTGATATGGCCAAGGGTTTGGGAATATATACATCAAGAATTGAAAAGGGATAGGCAATTAAGACATTATTTCACTGGTTAGTATCTCCTCTCAAATCTAGACTTCTAGTCTCTTTTCCTCTTGTTCTCTAGCTGCCACCCGGGAAAAGTTCAAGAGCTCAGGAAAGGAAACTTCATTAAGGAGTGGAGATAAAGTTCCTCCTTTTCTCACAATAAGTGTGTCAGGACAATGGACAATAACTTGGTTGTAGTTCCCGGACACTCTTTCTTTGCATGAATTCAGGTGAAGACATCGAGAGCATGCCCGGATAATCATTTTTATTACATACCTGGACTAAACCACTTAAAACAGTTGACTGCCCCTAGTGATCTTGAAAGTATGGTATCTCACTATATCCACTGTTCTGGGAGTCTTGTGCTTCTTTTTCTTGCCTTTTAATGCAGTTTTTGCATTGTGTTTTCTGGCCTTGAAGCTGGCAGCTGTTAGTTATTGCATAACTGATGTCTCTTCCCTGAGAAATTCTGGGATTCAATTCCCACAGAGCTCTGACTGGTGCAATGCGGTTATGTTATGCAGACATCCTGCTTTTTAATAGACTAGTGGAACTTTCTAGACCTTGTAACTCCTTGACATGTGTTTAGGTATTTAATAGGATACATTAAAATAATCCATGCAAAACTGAATGGAATCTGCTGTAAAAGTTCAGTTCCAGGATGTGGCCAAAAAGGTTCATCAGATTGGCAAATAAAAGAGAAGTCATTTTATGCATTGGGTCACTGTTGTGGAACCAATGAAGTGGACTTACCCAGTTTGTATTTCCCTGTTAAGTTTCATGCATCCTGACTGCACAAAAAGGAAATTTCACAAACTCTCTGTGCTATGTTTCAGAAATGTATATGAAGTGAAGTACTCTTATAAGTTAAGACCTTATTTCTCCCTAACCCTTTCTATTGTTCTCTGTTCTTCTCCCTTAGTAACTGCTCACCCATCTACTGTTTTTTCAAAAAAGTGTGATTTTTCTTCTCAGAGTTGTGCTTTATGACTTTAAAAATGGCCTTGTAAGTAATCCATTCCTCGTGAAACCAAAAGACAAAGTTTATAACAGACATTTTGCTAATATGCACGGAATGGGACTACTGCAATGTGCTTTCATTTAATACAACTTAAAAGGTTCTTAAGAAGAAGCATATTTAAACAAAGGAAAATCTACTAACTGCACATATTAAAACAATGACAATGAAGAAGAGATTAAATATGCCTGTAAATCTCTTGTCCAGATGTAGACTGCTTAGGGTTTAAATTACATTTAAATATTGCATCTAAATAGAAATATGAGCTTACTTTATGCAGGTATTAGAAAGATTTCTAGGGAACCTTCTTTATTTCTTAGTGTTTTTCAGTGTCAGGGATAAAGCTGCAAATTTATGCTGTACATAGCACGAGTGTGAGCTAAAATAATTACCTAGACAACATTTGTGTTTGAGTGACGTGCCACAATATTTCTGTTTTGAAGTGTTTTGTTGGAAAGTCATGGCCACTTGGTGAGAAGGACTAATTGTCTGATTTCTTGTAAGATAGTTTTAATCATATTGAATTTATCTGGGTTGACATTCCTACATTGGAAATGAGTTTGCTGAGTATTATGCTCTAAAGGCAGCCTATAATACATGAAATGTGTTTATATTCCATCAGACTAAGCAGTAACCCTGGTTTCTCATGAATATGATTGAAATGTAGCCAAATATTATTCTTTATGTTCAATATTTTAGGTGATTATTGTAGAACAGGGGTGTCAAACTGGTGGCCCGTGGGTCAGATGTGTCATGCTCAGACCGCGTCCACCCCAGCTCTGTGAAAGAGAAAAAGTTGCAAAATGTCACATGACAGCAATGTGATGCCATGAGTTTGACACCCGTGTTGTAGAGTGTTAAAATCTCAGATTGGGAAGAGAACCTTGGAGGATTTCTACTCAAACATACTGATCAAGGCAGGAGTCATCATAGCATTCTGGATAAATGGACACCCAATCATTGCTTGAAAACTTCCAATGATGGAACATCCTGACTACAGGAAACAGGCTGTTCAATTGTTAATGTAGATCATAATCCAGAATTTCCCCCTTGTATTGAGTTTATATCTCCCTCTGTAAAGCTTCCACTTGTTAATACTTGTCCTATCCTCAGGAGCTACAGAGAATAAATCCATATCCACTTCACTTTAACAGCTCTTCAAGTTTTGGAAAACTGCCATCATGCTTCTCTTTGGCCTGAGAGATTACTGGACAATCTGTGACCCATTGGGTCATTCTTCTTTCCACATGTAATATAGGCTTACATCATTTACTCTTCCTGCACGATTCTCAGGAGAACTTTGGTGGAGCCATCCTCTTCTTCTTTAACAGTTGACCAGAGGAATTGCTGCCACTTTGCTGGGGGTGGGGGAGAGGGAATGGGGAAACAAAAGCAGCAGTGGACTTCACAACTGCTCCCTACTGTGCCCCCTCCCTCCAAGGAAGAATAGAACTCACCCATCACCACCCCTTTCCTGCCAGTTCTATCTCACCTGCTGGCATCCCGCTTGCTCTCCTGCCCTTCTTCTTTCTACATACTCTATAATATAGGTTTGCAGCTTTTCCTCCCACCCTCCTACCCCTCAGGAAAACCCAAATGAACCTCCTCCTCTGACCTATGGAACTGCCTCCCACTTTGCTGGGGCGGGGGGTAAGGTGGGGATACAACCCTCCCATTTTACTTTGTGCCCCCAACTGAAGGTTTTCTAAGAAGTGTAAATATAAGGTGTGGTGGTGCTGAAGTAGCCACATTTTTGCCAAATTTCAATCCCACAGGAGTCATTGATCTGAGACTTTGACACATTCTGTAAGTTCCTGATCTGAGGTAGGTTGATTCAAAATGTTTTGCTCTTTTGCTCAATTGAAGGTTATAACATACTAAAGAGACATGAGAATTTTAATGGTACATAGTTGAGAATTTCCATTCAATGCATCTGAAAGGCTGAAGTCCAACTATCCTTAGTCTAAGGCACTGTGACAATGGTATTTTCATTTTCAGACTTTCTGTTAAGAACATCTAGGGAAAAAATATGTCCTTCCTCCAGCCCTGCCCCTGCACCTCTCCATCCCACATATCCCATATAGACCTCACATTTTTCATTCATCTAGCCATAAAAATCCTGGTTAGACAATACCAATTTGGATCACATTAGAATGAAATTGCAATGTTTTACAATTATTTGCACTGAGCTTCATTTTCCATTTTTCAGCTTGAGTGATCCTTAGCATCACTTCACAATTTGCTTGAATACTCATTCCTCTGAGTAATTTAGTGCTACCTGCAAACTCAACCACTTCGATACTCATTCTTGACCCCTATCAATAACTGATATCAGATAGACATTTGTAAAATTCTACTCTTGACTGTTCACCATTTGAAAACAATCCATGTATTCCTACTGCTTATTTGCTCTTGGCAGTTAATCAAACATATGGAGACCTCTTCTGTCAGAATGGTTCAGTCTATTGAGCAACTTCTGGCAAGAGGTTTGATCAAGATGAATTTCATGTCTATACATGTGTGTCTTTTCATAATGGAGCAGCTCTAGCTAAGCATTTGTTTACTTTCTTTTAAAAAACCAGTAAGGAGCATGAGACAAGACATTTCGAATGACAAAAATGCTAATTTTTTCTCAACAACTCTTGTTCTTCTAGGTGCTTAATAATTCTATTAATACCATTCTTACAAATAATGCTTTCTATCATTTCACTTAAAAAGGAAACTTAATTCATTTATATTTCTTGGGTATCTTATGGATCCATTTTTGAAAGGATTTTTCTATTAAAGCTCTACGTGAGAAGACAAATCATTAAGAAATTATCTTTGAAGCAATGGACAAAATAATGTGTCAGAATAATATAGGGGATAAAATGTAACTTCTATGTTTCTTTCCTATAAAACAGTTAATATGATACTTTCAATGATGAGGCAAAATTGAAAATTTGTGAAAGGATGACTAGAGACAAATGAAATAAACAGCAAAAGGCAAGTTTTGTGAAAGTATGAAAGGAGTTGGAGAAATGAGCATTAACTTAATATTATGAGAAATATTGATGTTAGCTACCATTAGTATGAGAAACGAAGGTGGATGAGGAGCTCTCTATAGAAATGTGCTCCAATAATAAGTATATTAATTTACATTATATTTGTAATTCTTTGTATCATCTTGCAAGGTTATATAAACTGTAACCTTATAGGCTTCACAACTGTTTGGCAACATGCTGGTCAGGAAACCAATTATCATTGTACGTGCCAATAAAAAATACTTCATTGCATTTATCTCCAAGTGCTTTGGTTCTTTATTTAGTGAAGATCTTTCCCACAATAGTATTTTTGAGGGCGAGATCCTTCCTTCCTTCCTTCCTTCCTTCCTTCCTTCCTTCCTTCCTTCCTTCCTTCCTTCCTTCCTTCCTCTGTCCCTCCCTCCCCTCTTTTTATGTATTTGTACAAAAAGAAAAGCAGCACAACTATTGTAAATTTTCACTAGCATTCTTGGAAGAGAACTGGTGAGCAGAGCCCACATTTTCCATCTTTTAGTTGCTGCCCAGTTTACAATCTGTCTTGTTAAGTATTAAAATGTTAAAAGTGAAAATTGCTTACAAGGTATGTGCCTAAAAATCTTGTTCTTTCTCCTTCTGCGATGACAAGTCCTAAGTGCCTGATAATACCATCCCTCAGTGCAGATGTTTCACTGTTTCAGTATGTAAGCAGCACTAACAATTTCTCATACAGTCATGACAATGGCAAATTACACGCTTGGGCAATTTCTTGAAATTGGGGCTCAAAAGTTAAGGTTTCCATGGCAATGATAACCCATTCCTGTCAGAGAGATGTACAGCAGTATTTTTGAGTATTGTTTCTTATTCCTTTAAAATGATTTTGTGCATCGGGATTTAAGATTTAAAGGCTTTCAAAAATGGGATTGCATTCATGAATGAAGAATTTTTAAAAATTGATTAGACATTGTATATACAGATGAAACTAATACAAATTATTAAAAATAAAGGATAAAATTTAAAAAAATGTAAAGAACAAAGAAAACAAAGAAGCAAATACGGATTGTAAGTTCTCATCTTACAACCTTTTGTTTAGCGATCTCTTGAAGTTACAACGACCTGAAAATCTGGACTTATGACCTCGCACTTATGACCATTGCAGCATCTTCATTGTCATGTAATGAAAATTCAGGCCTTTGGCAACCAGCATATATTTATCAGAGTACAAACATACCAGAGCACGTGGTCACCATTTGTGATCTTCCCAGCTGACTTTTGACAAACAAAATCAATGGAGGAAACTGATTTCACTTAATCATTTAACAACGGTAGTGATTTGCTTAACAACTGTGGCAAAAGGTTGTAAGTCTAGGCATGGCTCATTTAACCATTGCCTTGCTTAGCAACCAAAGCTTGAGTCCCAATTGTGATTGTAAGTTGAAGGCTACTTGCATACATAATTTTAATGACATTTTAATGATCACTATATCTTAAAACACAACAATTGTTTCATTCCACATTTCATCTTTCAACATGTATATTCAGTATTTCATCTTTTTCAATATCCTTCTTCCAACCTGTTATTTTCAAGTCCACACTTGAATCAATTTCAGTCTGATCCAATAAATTGTATTCCTCTTCCATAGCATTATTTAGTCTATCATGAATAGCAGAAAACTTTAAATTAAAAATTCTGTACCCATTTTTCCAAAATTTGTCTCCATGCAACCATTATTTTGTTTCCTTCAAAGCCCTCTTCAAAGTCTCACATTATTTTTAGTTTCCTTTTGAAGAATATGAATGCAAGATCATGAATAGTTTCCCACAGGAAGGATTCTTACAATTTGTAAATTTTATTAAACCCATCACAATCTTTATTCCATTTATAACCTTCCGGTCTATTCACCCTTTTGTTATTAATTCCATAAAAAGAATTCTTTAATCTTTAAACACATATTTAAAGCTTCTTTCATAGTGGATTGAAAGAAATTCACCCAGTGAAGTCCATAGAAACTTGCTTTTCTAGTGATCTCAATGAAAACAATAACTAAATTAAATCCAA
This sequence comes from Pseudonaja textilis, assembly GCF_900518735.1. Next base: position 33,634,887 of record NW_020769314.1, on the reverse strand, counting down.
AGTGATTAAGAAATAAAGATTGGCTGAACCTTGAATCATTGAGGGCTACATTCCATCTATGCATGTAGATGTGCCCTCTCAACTCACAAGTAGACTTCAAAAATGTCAGTTTCTACGGTCAACTCATGCAGAGCAGCTGTGTGGAATACAGACGGACTATCTCATGAAGTCTCCTTTCTCCTGAGACTTTTCACTGATTCAGATCCAGCAGATTTCAGATGTAATGTTGTCCTCATTTGCATTCTTTTAGAGAGTTGTTGAGGCCACTTGGAAGTTTATCTGCGTCCTCTGGGTCACTTAAGTAGTGCAAATGGGCGTGGAGCCTTCTTGGAACTATTGAAAGACCCTCTAAAAATGCAAATGACCAGCTGTCTGCAAGAATTATAAATCCTTCCATTCCCCACCATCCAGCCAGAGCTGAAGAAACTTCTTGGATGAAAAGCGAAATGTCTTCAAAGAAAAACCAGAAAGTCCAGTTGCTTCTTGAAAAAGCACCTTTGTACATAGCACATAGGCTCATGAGAAACACTAGCATTCTTTCTGAGATTGTAGCTGAGAAAGATCTGTGTTTTCTACATTTGCTTTTTAGAAAACCTGTGGCTAGTGACACTGTGTTATGTACTTGTCTCTTTTTAAGGGCAATGGCAAAGTTAAATTTTCCAGTCTGCACTGCTATAAACTAGATCTGGAGAAGTAGGGCTCTTTCTGAATGAAGATTCTTTCATGATAGCAGAACTGTAGTTGTGTAGGGGATGCAGCAATCACATAATTAGTTTTGGATCTATTTCATGATTCAGAAAGAAGATTAATTTAGGCCCAACTGATTTGGCAAGTCTCCAGCTTGACCTGGGGCTAGTATTTGGATCTCAGTTGAAAAAAACCCACTAAAGTCTCATATCACTCATCAACTGTAATTGGAATTCAGACAACAGTATTAAATTCTTCTGCCCCCAATTCTTGATTGACAGCATAAAAACCTCTCCTGAGGGAAGACACATCAAATTTCAGGTAAATAGATTATCAACTTGATTCATAACAACCAGCAAGTTGTTTTGGGCTTCTAGCAACCAGGTAGATTTTCTCCATGACAGTCTATCCCTAACCTGTACTTTTAAGTGTCTCAATGGTGTACCCATCACCACTGTAACTGAGTCCATTCCTCTTGCTGCTGGTTGTCTTCCCATTCCTTCCACCTTTTCCAAAGAGCTAGTTTTTACGTAATACCGTACTATATGTCAAAAATGCGATAAAGGGCTTTATTTAAGCCGTGTCTATATTTTGACTTTTTAAAATAAAATTTTATTTATTTAGTACATGGCATCTACAGAGTTTATGCAATCACTGATATACAACATTAATAAAACACATATGTACAAACAAATATAAGTTTAAATAAAACATTAGCATTTACATGTATGCAGGGGTGGGATCCGACTGGTGTAACTACTGGTTTGGTAGTTCGCTGTGTGCACGTGTGAATCGTCATCAGGATGATTGCTGTCTGGACAGCTGAGCAGCGCTGCACATGGGTGCGCAGTGTTTGGAAAAGCACTTTTTTCCTGCTTTTTCAACCGCAGCTGTGCCTCACAAAGCAGCTGTGGTTGAAAAACCAGGGAATAAAGGTTACGTAAGAGTCCAGGCAGGTGGGTGGGCCAAAACAGCAGCAGACATAGAACCGTTTCTGTGTCTGCTGCCCTTCAGAGCTACCGGTTCTACAGAGCTGGACAGAACTGGGAGAAACCCACCCCTGCATGTATGTAAAGTTTGTGGAAAATGCAATGTGGCTCTATAGCATCGCAAAATGTATGTTCAAAATGTGATAAAATGTTTTATTTAAGGCGTTTATATTTTGACTTCTTAAAATAAATGAATGAAACATTCATATAGATGAATTTAGCAGTCAAAATTAACTTCTGATCCTTCTAAGGATATCAAACCTGTTACTGTTTTTTTAAAAAGAGCCTTTTATTTAATGATATCACTTATTTTCTTACTAACCATATTCATGTCATGGACTTCACCCAAATATTTAGCCTCCTGCTTCTGGAAGAAAGACCAAGCACAAAGCATAGAAATCTAGGAGTTGTTTTGCAATGCATTATTTTTACATCCTTTAACCAAAGCACTTTGATTGAGTTACAAGATGAGACAGTATATAAATTATGATAAAAAAACCCCAACAAATAAATCGATTTAGCATTAGAGCTGTCAGTCACAAAGTTATATTCTTCTGCCCTTCTTTATGCTGTTTTTTTCCCAATTTGGAGAGTTTGGCCAATATGTATCACAGATTGTCTTTGTGTCCTTGAGCTCCAAATCTCTGAATGACTTGCAAAACTGCCATAGGATTCAGATTCAGTTCTGCTGCAGGGCAATTATGCTTTGGTTAGATAATTTCAGCAAACTGTGCCAATCAGCATGGTTTCTTAAAGATTTGGCCAAATCCGATGAACTCCTTTAGCTCTTCTTTGATCTCATTTAAATGTTACCACACTTGCTTTGTGCATTTTTTGCATTAAGTATTTTGGATGGTGCTGTTGTAATTGAGAACTCGTAGGGCTTGAATTTGGGTTGTTGACTATCTGTTACTTGATAAATATGAAGAAACATGGTAGAAGGATTTTTTCTTTTCAGCACGTAAATGGTCAATAGCTAAAACTAGGGCTTAAACAGTAAATTAAGTCTGGACAAATGAAAGGGATAACCAGCTGTATTGTGCTCTGCTTAGAAACTTCCCAGGGGCACCTTCTGGGCTACTTAGAGACAAATATTAAGTCAAATGGAATTTTGATCAATCAAGCAAAACAATTACTTTTTCCTCCTTATCTCACTTACTCCTTTCAGTGTACTCAGGGGATGAGGAACCTATGGCTCCAACTTAATTTCATGTTTTAATTTAATGTGGCCCACTGAGACAGGATAAGAGAAAGCAAGCAAGCTAGAGACATTATGTGGTTCCACAAAATTTTCCCACTTTAAGCCTGGCCTCACATCCATGATTGGCCTGTACTGCACTGGGAGAAGGAATTGTTTAAAAGAAAAAGATGTCCCATCTCTTGAGGATCTCCATCTTTAGGGTGAGATAGGAATAATATGCTCTGGGCAAAGACTTTGTTTTTCTGAATACCTAAAAAAAGTGGGATCAGCTTCCAAACATCCCTATTTGAACAGATGTCCTTGCTTCTGTCTGTTTCTTTCCTAAGAGACATAAAAATATATGCTCCTCTCTGTTCTTCTATACTCTGTCCTATTGTCACATAAAGAGTCTTGACTTCAAAGGCCTAAAAGAAAACTATAAGAAAATACTGAGACTTCTTTTCCCTCATTTCAAATCTTCAGCTCTTAGACTCAACTAAAAGTTCATTTTGGCCATGGTGAAGACAGTTTAGTCAATAGTGGCTGCAAGTTGAGAAGATAATGACAATGATCTGGCAGTAGAGGCTACTCATGTTATGGCTACAATAAAAATCAATTCCTTTCACTCGAAGCAGTTTTTCTACAGAGGGAAAGCATAACAGATGCAACAGAACAAAGTATTTTTGTGTGTGTTTGAGGCACCTTGATGAACACTTCTTAAATCTTGAGAATTACATTAGTAACATTTAATTTCAGTAGGTCAGGTAATTAATTATGGCACCCAGCAATCTATCAAAACATGAAAAAGCTATAGCAAAGCAAGAACAAGCCAGATTCACCTTTTCTTATGGAGAAAAAAAAGGCAAAAAGAGCAAATAAATCACTATTCTTTTTTATGGAATTTTTACTAGTTTTAGTTGAATAACTATCTAACTAGTCTGATAGTTTTAATAAAACTGGATTAATAGTGATTTACTTTCCACAATGATATACGTTTTTTAGTCAGAGATACCTACCAAAATTATCTTTTAACTGAAAGGTATATAAATTTGTGCTCTGTACACAATTCAATTATAAAGAAGAAGCCCAATTTGTAAATTCTTTATCCCAATTTTTTGTGTTAATGGAAAAAAGTCTGGAGTCAAAGTATAGCCACAGTTCTTGGTATTAAGAAAAACTAAAGATTAAATCAACCTAGATGCTCTCAAATTTTCTGTTCAGATAACACAATTATTTATGTTGTAGCTCTATTACTTTTGTTCCTTTCGAACATATTACATTCTTCCAGGGGTGGGATGCTACCGGTTCTGCCCGGCTCTATAGAACCGGTAGCTCTGAAGAGCAGCAGACACAGAACCGGTTCTGTGTTTGCTGCTGTTTGGCCCACCCACCCGTCCGGGCTCTTATCTGTCCTTTATTTCCTGATTTTTCAACCTCAGCTGCTTTGCACGGCACAGCTGAGGTTAAAAAAGCAGGAAAAAAGATGCTGTGCATCTGCACGCTGCGCTTTTCAGTATGTGCACGCAAAACGTAGTCACCAAACCGGTAATAACACCAGTTGAATCCCACCCCTGCATCCTTCCATTGTGCATTCCAATATGAGATGATATTCATCTCACAAGTGCTCAGCTATGAAATCTTATTTGTTTTTCTACAATAAGGTGAGCTCATGTTTTTCCATATTCTGTACTCAAGGGTGGGCTTCAGAAATTTTAGCAAAGGATTCTCTGCCCGGTTGCTGGGTGAGTGTGACCTAGTCAGCCTGCAACACCACGACGGTGGCGGGGAGGGCGTTTTTGCCATCCCTGGGCTCTGGAGGTTTTTCTCAAGCATCCGGGAGGGTGAAAATGGCCTCCCTGGTCTCTGAAGGCTCTTTGGAAGCTGAAAACAGGCCCATTTTATGGCCTTCCCAAACTTGCGGGAGGTGTGTTTTTCACCTTCCCCGAGCCTCTGTGCTTGTCTTGCACTCACCTGCATCCAAAACGGGCTGTGTGGGGACTCCTGGGAAGGGCAAGGTGGGCGGGGCAGGGCCAGCCAGCAGTGGGATTTGGGGGTTCTCTGAACTGCACAGAATCTTAGCTAGGGGCTCTCCTGAACCCCTCTAAATCCCAGCAGCCCACCCCTGTCTATACTTCAATGTACGTAGACAGCAAGGACTATACTTGTTCTAGTATTCTTCAGGATTTTTATTGGGCTGTTAAATAGGCTCCAAGTTGTAATTATTATGTCACTATTTCCTGCAGTACACATCTTTATTTCACTCCATTTTCAAGCCTCAGATATTTAGTCCTTCATCCAACTAACATAGTTCAGGATTCCAGCAGCCAAATCCCACTTGCTATCACCATTCCTATAGCCAGTGCCTTTTTTCTTTTTAATCTGCTAGCAGAGAAGCACCCGACTCTCCAGATTCTTCAGGTGTCTTTCTACAGCTTTGAAACTCAAGGTGATGTCCTTGTAGCAGCTGTTGGTAGTACAATTTTTCTCCCTTGGATAAGCAGAAAAGAATATCTTTCCGCTCATTGGATGAGCCTTGTTTCTGTTTGTTGCTCCCATCCACCATCTAGCACATGCATTCTAATAATCTAATTGAATTATCACCTCCAGAAATGGATACAATTAGTGAATTAACAGCTTTGCAAACATACTTTAACCACCACTAAATCCAGAAGTATATTTAAGCTATGAGTCTTGAGTTTTCAAAGTGTAATTGCCATCTAATGTTGCCTGACTCTTTAGCTTTCTTTGATTCTCTTCCATGCAGAAAAATACTTAAAGTACAATGTTTGTTTGGCCTAAAATAACTTTGGCCTCACTTACAAGCTGAGCAGAAATACAAGCTTGCACTCATTGAAAATACATTCTGTATTTTTTTTAGACAGCAATACAAACATACATAACAATTCAGGACATAAGCTGCAGAATTATGCCTGTTCATATTCTCTAGTACCTCCAACAACAACAATCGCAACAACAAAAAGTGATTTCTTCTTGTTCTCTTCTTAGGTTCTCAGGTTGACTAGGATCAGTATGCAAAAATGTCATCAGGAAAATGTGGTAGTGATTTCCCCTCCTGAATATTGTGGATCTTTTTGTTAACACATTGAGGTCTCTGCCTGAAACTTGCTGTTTTATATTTCTTCTGATTTTTGCAGATTTAATTTTTGGGCCCAAGTTCTGCTGCCCATATCTATTGCATGTTGTGGCTTCTTGCAAAAAAAAAATCTTCAAAAATGTTGAATATCTACAACTTTAGGTAGGGAAGTTCAAAATAACAGAAATGAAGGAAACCTTGTATATTTTAACCTGTTAAAGCTGTCACATTTGTAATTTAGACCTACAATTTCAAGGGACAATGGAAAACAGCATTTTCAATAATATTTATGGTTGAAGACTAGCTGAAATTTTTATCCTTTAATCTTTCACTGTCTAGCTAATAGTCATTATACTCCATTTTAACCTTGCTACCAAAGGTTATAGTCATAGGGCAGTTGGAGGAATTTGCTGTAATTCATTTGAATGAGAATCTGTCAGCTTCAGAGTTGGTAATAGAATGAACCAGGTTGGTTTAATTTCCTCACTCTCATAATCCTTGGTGATGATCATTGTTTGGCATGAAGATCTTTTACTCATACAATTAGATATTTCAGTGCAGTATTGTAGCTTGGAAACAACCATGGAGAAAAACACTGAAGGAGGCACATATAGGATCTTTAGCTTCTAGAGGAAAAGCAAATGGAAAAATCCAAATAAATAAATCCTTCCTCTGCTTCAAGAAAGACTTAATATCTTCAATCTTCTGGCTTTGCACAAGGAATAAAGATATAGAAGACTATAACCATATAACATATTTATTTAGTTGCCAACAAACCAGGAGGGGAAAAAAGAGAATTACTTTAGCTTGTTTCTATAACTTTAACAAAATATTACACAGAAATTGTCGAATAAAGTTATTTACAGCTAAACATCATTACCTGCTAATTTCTAGAAGTACAAAATGATGCTGGGAAACAGAAAAATAAAACATTGTCAGCATTGCTAAGCTTTAATGAATGTACTTTCAGTGAGGACTATGCTTTCTTCTCAATTGTGTTATCTCTGAACTATGTTATTACATTAGTTTAGGAAAAAAATACCAGGAGATCAGGAGCCAACTTTAGCCAAGTGTGCTTCAGGAAACTGGGACAAGGAGCCTGCTGGCCTTCAGTTATTCTGAGAGTATGAGTCCCATCTCCACTGGCCATTGACCATACTTATTTAGGATGATGGGATCTGCCCCATATGTTCTGGAGGGTTAAAGTCCCCATTTCAATTATGTAGTGTCTGCATTCCACCACCCTCCACACACCCCTGACTCTCTTGATTGGTTATCTCCCTAGATTTTAATATTGCTTTCACTTCAGTTTTTAATTGTGTCTGTTCCATTGGGTTTGTTTACTGTTGTGCTCCTGACCTAGCCTATTCTTACCTCTATGTGGCTTGCTAACTTACTGCATATTTGTCTTGTAAGGACAGACTAGATCTGAGGCCATAGCTGCCATTCAGCACCTCCCAGTATATCTGCGGAGTATCTCTAGCAGCACAATTTTCTGCCTCAATTGCATGCAAAATGGCTCTGCTGGACTTTTTCAGATTTAATACATTTATTTTACACTTTAAACCCATCCTGATTTCAAAAAAGAAAGAAGAAGAGGAGGCGAAGATTTCCTCTAGAGATGTTCTGCATCTCCAAGCATATCTAAGTTCTTTGAATGTCTAAATAATACAATCCATTCTTAGATGCAAGCAAGCCAACAAGCCAAATCTCTGTCCAAATATAAAGTGCTCTAGGATAAAATCCATATTTTGTCCATATTCTTCTCCATGTTGGCTAGGAATTCAGAGAGTCAGGAATTCAAAATCCTGTCACATATGTGTAGTATACTTGTTTTGCATACTCGTAATACTGCATTCCTATTGGACAGATACTGCTGCCTAGTGATTGGTAGATAACAACAGTTCTAATTGGCTGCCTAAGTGGCGGGAGTGCCGGATGCAGAGGAAATCACCCGCGTTCTGAGTGCCGTTTTCTGGACGCCATCTGCAAACACTGCGAAAAACTGGGGCATATTGCAAGGGTCTGCCGAAACAAAAAGAGCTATAGTCCAAAAAGATGAGGCAGTACCCCCCCGTCCAGAACTAAGGAGAGGCCAACCGGAAGTCGTTGGAGCCGTGAAAATAGTCAGCGACTCAACGAGAAGGAAGAAACACATCAGACAATTATTATTGGGAATGCCAGAGCAACTGATGCTAAGAAGGTTCGAATAAATGTCAAGATAGAAGGAGAGCCATGCAAAATGGAAGTAGACTCCAGCTCATATCTGTCAATGGTATCATGGAACACAATAAAAAACTTGATACCAGACATAAGACGAAAAGAACTCGAAGAGCAAAGCCTGACGTTAAAAGACTATCAAGGAAACAAGATTCCAGTAGTTGGATTGGGACATTTCAAGGTAAAATTCAAGAAACACACTGAAATTCTTCCATTGACCCTCATTGACCGAGACTACCCCAGCCTGCTTGGTTCGTGCCTCTGGGAATCAAAGTGACAGGAATCAACAGTGTCAACGAGACAGACTGGGAAAAAGACCTGATGGAGGAGTTCCAAGACGTATTTGACGGGACACTAAACAAGTACCGTGGGACCCTTATCTCATTTAGCCTAAACCCAAACATAGCCCCCATCTGGCTTAAGGCCAGGCGTGTCCCCTTTGCCTTAAAGCCAAAAATCGATGAGCAGCTGAACAAACTCATCACACAAGGGGTGCTAGAGCCAATCGACCATGCAAGATGGGAAACCCTGATTGTGACTCCCGTGAAACCAGATGGGTCCATGAGCATCTGTGGTGACTATAAGGCCACCCTGAACCACGCATTACAGCAGAGCACATACTCCGTTCCAGTAGTCCAGCACCACTTGCACTCGTTGAGGGGAGGAAAAGTTTTTGCAAAGCTCGATCTTGTGCAGGCATATCAACAATTGCTGGTTGATTCCGAGACGGCAGAGGCACAAACTATTGTAACACATAGGGGGGCTTTTAAATGCAACAGATTGCAATTCAGTGTCAGCGTGGCCCCCGGCATTTTCCAAAGCCTGATAGAACGCCTCCTCCATGGACTAAAAGGGGTGGTTCCCTATTTTGATGATGTATTGATATCTGCCGTAAATAAGAAACAGCTAAAGGACCAGCTAAGGGCAGTCTTGCAAAAGTTTAGAGAAGCAGGACTCAAAGTCAAAAAAGAAAAATGCCAACTTGCCACAAATCAGATCGAGTTCCTAGGATATCTTATTGATGAAGCAGGAATCCAACCCACCGAGAAAAAAATACGGGCGATAAAAGAAGCAATCAGACCCAAAAACAAAACGGACTTGCAGGCATTCTTGGGACTCATTAATTTTTATGTCTTTTTGCCGCAGAAGGCAACAATAACGGAACCACTGCATAGACTACTTGATAAAAAAGCCATCTGGAAATGGGGCCGACAAGAAGAAGCTGCATTCCAAAGAATTAAGGACTTAATCACATCCAAATCTGTATTAATCCAATACAGTGACACGCTACCACTGACTGTCACCTGTGACGCTTCACCATTTGGCGTAGGCACAATACTTAGCCACGCACTACCTGATGGCAGAGAGGCACCAATTGCCTTTTATTCCAAAACACTGTCCAAAGCTGAAAGAAACTACAGCCAACTGGATAGAGAAGCCTTGGCTGCTATCTCAGGGGTAAAACGTTTTCATGAATATCTTTAGGGTAGGACATTTTCTTTGATTACTGACCACAAGCCACTGCTAGAAATCCTGGCTGGAGACAGGGCCACTCCCAACATCCTGTCTCCAAGGATGACAAGATGGTCGGAATTTCTTGCAGCCTACAATTATAAGCGGAACACATGGTTTGATACATGAAAGAAGCATTAGAAAAACTTGAAGAAGGTGACATGCAAGACAAAATCAATACCATGCTCACCATTCAACATAGAATGCCATGCACATCAACAAACAAGAGCCAAACTGAACTTTTAATGGGCAGAAAATTGCGCACATATCTGGACAGACTACACCCCACCTACAACCTCAAGAAGCCACCAGACTCCTCCAGTAAGTACCACATGTTCATACCAGGCGACCTGGTATACGTGAAAAATTTTACCAGAGACCCGTTGTGGTTACTGGCCACGATAACACAAATCACAGGCCCCCGATCGTACCGGCTAGAGACAACCAACGGCAGAACGTGGAAAAGACACATTGACCAACTACGGTCTCGACACATTGAACGCAACACCGACACACCCCAGAACATGGAGCAAACACATCCACAAAAACCAACAGACAATAATAATAAAACCAGAGGGGGGGGCGGAACCCTTAAATAGTAAAGGAAAAGAAAACTCTCCATTAACAAACCACCGACCAGAAACTGAAAACGCAAAAAGAAATAAAAACTACTTACCATTTGGCGAATTTGAAAGAAGAGAGCTGGAGGAGAACCAGGGAGGAGTCGGCCTGGCTGACTTTACCTGCCTGAGCATGCCAGAAGGGAGCGACAATGCCCGTTCAACCAAACCAACAAAGCACGGTGGGAGTGGCGGGGCTGAATCATCCTTCCAGGATGTTCCAGAGAGAAGAACGGGAGAGACGGCGAGCCTGTCCGAACTGACCGAGGTCAATGCAGAAACTGAACTATGCAGGTCAACTAGGACCCACAAAAGCCCCCACTACTTACGCGACTAAGTCACGTAATGTTGGATCAAACCAAGAGGGGAGGGGTGTAGTATACTTGTTTTGCATACTCATAATACTGCATTCCTATTGGACAGATACTGCCGCCTAGTGATTGGTAGATAACAACAGTTCTAATTGGCCATCTAAGTGGCAGGAGTTTTAAATAAATGCCATTGGTTGCGAGCTGTGAGCAGCCGCTATAAAAGGGGCTGCTGCGGCTCGACTTTAGTTGAAGTACTGACAGTTAAATAAAGAGCTGAACTCAACTCTGGTTTCGAGTCTACTTTGTTCTGGCAATAGAACAATATGGAAATGTCTTCAATTTGTAGCATAAGTTTCAGAAAATGAGTATGCTCAAACCCATTATTAAGAGAAAGCCATTTCATATGAGTGGTCCAATGGTTTATTTTCCACTCTTGCCTATATTTTGCAACCATCTCCCAGGAGCTGATTCATAAAGAATGATAATGTCATTCCCCACAGGGAATATGATGGTAAATTTATGTAGGAACAAGCCTGAGAAATTGTATCGAAACAGCCCCAATGTCAGCCACTGTTCCACTATAACTTCCTGCCGAATAGCATTTGTCATTCTGGAAGATATTTCCTGCCTTTCCATCAGTGGAAGGAAAAAAAATGATTTGTGTGAAAGCTGTGCTGAAAGATTTCAACATAGGACAAGCTCTACAAATATTCAGACCTTGCAGGATCAATTTGATTTATTTATTTCTCAGAAACTACTTAGCTGCTTGTGACAGGAGGTAAGGAGAGAGAATTGCTTAAGGCCAGCAAACCATAAGGTTGACAAAATAAAATGCAAGTCCCATAGAACTTAATTTTCTTTTTGCCTTATACAACAACAAGAAATTGTTTGCAAGTCAACTTTGTGTCTCAGTTTCAGAGTTTGAGAAAGGGAGTCAAAAAACCTTTTAAAAAAACTTTCCTGAAAACTTATTTGTGTGGTGGTGAGAGTGGGAGAACAGCAATAGCACTTAGACTTATATAGCACTTTATAGTGCTTTACACCCCTCTATAATCAGTTTACAGAGTCTGCATATTGTCCCCAACAATCTGGATCCTTATTTTACTGGCCTCAGAAGGATGGAAGGCAGAGTCAACGTTGAGCTGTCAGAATCGAACTTCTGGCTATGGATAGAGTTAGTCTGCAGTACGGCATTCTAACCACTGTGCCACCATGAGGAAAAGTCTTTTCCAAAGGTCCCCCAAACTTTGAATGATTAAATCTCTAATTGCAGATAGTTCTCAACTTACAACCATTTATTTAGTGACTATTAAAAATTATAACATTATTGAAAAAACTGACTTATGATCTTTTTTCACACTTCATACTCCCCAAGATCATGTGACGAAAATTTGATGCTTGGCAACTGGTTCATATTTAGGACAGTTGCAGTATCTGGGGGTCATGTGATCATCAAATTCACTTAACAATTGTGTTACTAACTTAACAACTGCAATGATTTAACAACTGTGTCAAGAAAGAGAAATGAGGTAAAATTGAATAACTGTCACTCAGCAATAGGATTTTTTGGCTTAATTGTGGTTGTCTGTCGAGGATATATTAAACTCTCTTTTTTCTGTCTGGGAACCGTTTGACCTTTTAAATTTTCTATGCCAAATCAAGTCAATTTCCAGTATTAAATACTGTTTTGGAAATGAACAACCAATTGGACTCACATGAAAATGATTATCACAATTGAGTATACTCAGAATTATTAACTGGCATCAGACTCCAAAAATCCAGAGCTGTGTTTCCCACATTTGGCAATTTGTGATGGGGGATCTTCAGCTCCCAGTATTCTCAGCAGTGGCTATTTTGATTGGGGCATTTTGGGAACTGATGTTTATAACAGTTGCCAAATGTGGGAAAGACAGCTTTGAAACACAGTTCCTCTCATTCTGGAACAAAGAGATAATTCTGAGAAGTGAATGTGAAATTGGTCAGGAATCTTCTAGCATCCCTTTGGGAAATTACCCTTTTCCGATGGGTTCAAGTGTCTTGTGGCAGTCCATTGGATCAGAAAAATGCTATCTCTGGTGCTGTTGAAAACCAGTCAAAGGGGGAAGTTTTCAGATCTCTCACCAAGCTTTCTTAATCACTTACCTAACTGCTTTGTCTTTTGTTGGGCTGGCAAAGTTTGGAGTTGGAACTTTTAAGCTTTCCTATTTGGTGTGTAGATTTTAACAGATGGCTGGATATTATTTCTTTTGCTGGTTTTGTTTGCCAGCTTTTTTAAAAAAACCATAAGCAATTTTGTATTTTATCTGCATTTTCTCCTGATTCCTGGAGTGCCTAAATTAGAGGACTAGGCACAGAATACTTTTTTTAAAAAAAAGCAAGGATTTGCAAGCCCTCAACAGCAATTTGCATGTGCCAAATGTTTTGCTACCTATATATATATATACACATACCAGCTAATCTCCTAATTCACATAATAAAGGGTGTTAGAGAAGCAAAGACTAATGCAGGCTAAAGCTATTAACACCATGGAAATGTGCCTGAACCAACATCTGAATCCTTTGGTGAGCAGACTTGCCTATGGGGATGTTTCCATGAAATCTTTTGTGTGTACAGAGGGTTTAGCAGGGAGACCTTCTGCTAGGTGGTTTTAAGGACATGTGACCTCTAAAGAGGAATAGTTGTCAATGTAGATGTTTTCTGATTTTACCTTAATCCCTTCAATTTAAGCTGCCTTAAAGTGCTAATCTCTCAGCAAGCAACTTCCTGCAGTTCTGGCATCCAAGAACCTTCAGACTTAAGGATATATAAACAAAATCTCAAATGTGTGAAATTTACAAAACCAATAATCTGTAAAGCTTGAATGATACTCACCTGTCACCAGGAGTATTACTTAGCCATGTGGCAGCTCATGGAATAAGCAGGCAGGGGAGGAGTGGGGAGACAATCTCACTGAAATATTTACTTGGTTTCTTAATCAAATCCCAAACCACATGTTGGCATATATGCTTTTTTTTATTCCCTCAACCTGATCCACTTCCTTCTTGTTAGGGGATGCTCTGATATTCTGCTTATTTGACACATGGGATGAGTTTGGATGACATTTGTGAGTTTCATTATTTACAATATGATTCTTCTGCTCATTCCTTTTCATTTCAAAAATCCTTTTGGGATGCTGTACCTCACTGAAATTAGATCTGCGGGGAGGGGAAGGGTACTTAATGTGCCTATCAAGTGCATTTTTTATACTTATAGTAACTTAAACAAGCAGGCACCACCAAGAATAAGCCCGATAGGAACAAGTAATGAACTCTTGCTAATAATATAACTGATGTTGTTGGTTTTGTATTACTGATTGCTAGATATGCAATTTCAGAAAGTATGTGAGGGAATCATACTGTAATTTTCTTATAACTAGTGTAGGAAGGAAACATGGAGAAGTTACTCAGACCATAAGAAAAACCTTAAAACTGAGAAAGAATCATTAGAAATTTCTAGGAAAACATAAATTACAGCTAAATACTACTTAAATTATGGGAAACTACAGCTCTAAACATATTGAGAATGAGAAACTATTAGAAAGCTATTCAAGAGTCAGCGCCAAAACACATTAGAATAGAGAATCATTAAAAAAAAAACCTATAGAAACAGATACCCTAAAAGGAAAAACAAAATAGAGTAATTAACACATTCCAATATAGTAAAAGGAAAAGCAGGAAATGCAGATACAGAAAGAAATGGGCCACAATGAAAAGGGAGAAGCAAACAGGAAGGTGCTAAAGATCGATCACAATATCAGCTTTTGAAACACACATGGGACAAATAGAAGATTAAATAATAAACACAATTAAACACTAGCAGGCATTTCCTTATCAGCCCTCCAGACAGGAGAATCACAAAGAGCAGAACAGGAATGAAGCCATTAAGGGCAAGAATCACACAAAGCCAGAGACATTAACACGAACAGCACAAAGCTATGAGAATCAGAATTCAAAAGGAAAACGGATATAAAATCATCCACTCACACATAGTTCAGGTGCTAGCCCAAGAACGTGTGTCCAGGCTGCCGCTTGTGCCGCCTGTACTCCCTTCCTGCAACAATAAAGATCTTGGTTTCAGCAGCTGTTCCGTTCAAATTCTTGCGCCGCGCCGGCATCGCTTCCCAGTGGGAAATTCGGACCCAGTGGAGGAAGTTTCATTTTAAATTCAATACTAGAAAGGAAGGCATTTAGAGCGTACATTAGATCAAAATTAAAATTCAGAGTTGTCTTTTTACTGCTTGTCTGTGGAAGACTCAAATAGTGAGTTTGAGTGAAATGTATTTAGTTGAATCTCAAAACATGCTTTAAAAATTTGAATTTTTAAATAGAATAACTCAAATTGAATGATCCAGATAAGCTATATGTGTACAGAAATTACTTTTTCCTAACTGATTCAGTTATCAGAATTGAATCGATTCAATTTAGTGATTTGATTCAAACATCAGAGGAAAAAGTCAAAACTGATATCTTGAATCAGTTTTTGTTGGTTGTACAAGTCTAACAGTTCCCATTGTTTTGTGCATCTGGCTAGAATAGTCCATTGACTGGGGACCATGGTGGCTCATGTGGTAAGATGCCAGTCCTGTGCCCCACTGAGGTTGGCAGCTTGATTCCTGTGATAAATAAACTGTGCAGGGAGAAGAAAAGAGCCTCCCCGCAATTGCCTACCAGCATTCCAGCATCCTGTGGGTAAAGATAACACTGCCTGAAAAATTTACTTTCACAGAGGCAGCCAGGCGCCTCAGTGATCTCTGACTAATATGTGCCATATGCTAAAAAAAACAAACCAATTGACTCCTGCACTTTGAGATCTGCACTATTTTGCAGAGTCAGACATTTTTTATAAGGAACACTGTGCATTTGTTAGCAGGAGAGAGAAGTATGGGGATCACAAGGGGACCTCTGGGAACTAGACTTCCAAACAACTCAAACTATTTTCACTATCTGTTCAACACCAATATTTTTCAAAAAATGCTATCAAGTCCAGAGCCAAAGACAACCAAGTGATGTTTTGTATGGCTGAAAGTTTCTGTTCTCATAGGTTATGCATGAGTCTGTGGGTAAGAGAATCTTTTAACATTGACAATCAATGCAGTGACAACATTTGCAGTCAGACTGCCCTTATATCCATATGCTGACAATGCTGTAATCTTGCCTACCTTCATGCCACTACCATGAATGCATAACTGCCAATCTGAAATCCAAGAAAACAGCCATGCAAAACCCAAGGCGTTTGTATTGATCAAGTGGTATATCAACCATCCTCATACTGGGAAGATCAATAACTATCAAACTGACCATGTCAATGCTTTCAAATATCTTGGCATCTTCAGTACTTCCTTGCATCTTCATCCTGGAAGGTTCTCTCTTCAAACCTTTTATTTGTGAATCCAAACAGCCCCTAAAGGAATTATTGGATATTCAGTCCATAAGAAAAACAACTATGTTCCTGCAGCAATTAATTAATTGTGTTTTGTGAGCAAGGCTGTAAAGACCTATTTGTCTTAGAAGATGTACAATCCAACTTTCTGAGATCTTTACTCCGTTTCTCATTCTGTTGCTAATATGCTTCTCCAGGTAGAACCCACCTGTATCTACTGGCTTGATTATGATTCTGCCAATTGAAGCACTGGCTTAAACAAATTTTGGGAAATAAATCACTAGGATCCAATCTGGCCAGTCATTGTGACCAGCGGTTTAGTCTTCCAAGCTTTTGGACTCATGCTGAAACCTATCCTCAGAGAACTTTTCTCTGTCTCCAGAATATTCTGCTAGAAACATTGTGCTAGAGAGCAGTTCCTTCGGGATGGGCTCCAGCATAGGTCCGAAAGTTTGGAAGACTAAATCTCTGCTCCTGGTGACTGAGCCAGATTGGATCCTGCAACATTATCCCGGGACACATATATTTGCCTTCATTTGTAAGTAAATCACTAGTTCTAGACGATTTCTACATAGCTCAGAAACAGAAACAGAAAGAAATAATGGATGACTTGTCTCATTGTGGGCTTATTCTCTTCCCCCTTCCCCTTCCCCAGACTGTACCTATGATAGGCTTGGATAAAGTCTGGATAGAGCTCAAGTAGAGAATTTTAGACCTTGATTTACAAAGAGACAGAACCAAAATTTTTCCCCTTGAGGGTATACTTTACCAAGAATATTGGTGTATCTGCTCAGACTCTGAAATGGAAAAAGTAGTGCAAATGCTTCTACAAAGTCTTATCTAAATTTTTTTGAAGGTCAGAATTACTTCTAATTAGAAACTATTGAGACTACCTTCAAATGGCAATTGTGCATTACCTATTAAACAAGGACCAGGAACTTGTGACGTGGTAGCCAAATTTTATACCATCCCTAGTCAATAAAAAATTTCTGGACCAGATTGCTCTTTCTAGATATATCTTGTATGGGCATGAACAGAGGTTTTGTTTGTTTTAATTGCATTCAATGTGATGCATTTTTTAAATTTTGTATGTTTGCTCTATAATTGTATTTTAATAAGCTGAAAAGACTTACACTGTCTCTCAGGTTTTAGATTATTGGATAGTATCAACCTCTTTTCCTAGTTTTTTTTAGGCTTTAGGCTATAACCCAAGTACAGAGTCAGTGTTCCAGCAAAGCCCCATTCCAACCAATAACTCCGAGACAGGCATCTCTCAAAGGTTCCTTTATTTGGATAGTAACTGGTATATCTGTAGAATCCTGAATCTGAAAGTTTTGGGCGTCCTTGCCCAAAAAGTAAAACCTACAAATCCATCCCCCATACCCATCATCACATGACATGGTCCGACCACCATCCATCCCAAAGTAAATTTCCTTTTCATTATGTGCAACACTACGTGATCTTGAAACAGCAAAATAATTTTTTTGTCTTACTATATATACTCAAATAACCCCCGCCTCACTTTCTCAGGCTCAATTGTGGCAGCGTGGGAGCAGAGAATCTCAATATAGCTTCCAAAGCTGACATACAGAAAGCTAGAGACAGAGAAAAACTATGGCCAAACCTTTAACCAGTGGTGGGATTCAATTTTTTTTTACTACCGGTTCTGTGGGTGTGGCTTGGTTGGCGTGGCTGGGGAAGGATATTGTAAAATCTCCATTCCCACCCAAGTCCAGGGGAAGGAATACTGCAAAATCCCATTCCCTCTCCACCCCACTAACCTGCTTTCCAGCTCCGTTCTTCTGTGCAGGGCAACAAAAGAAGAACCAGCCGAGCAGCTGGGACTCAGGAGGCAGAGAATAGATAGGGTGGGTCCAGTCAGAGGGGGTTATTTACCGGTTCTCCGAACTACTCAAAATTTCCGCTATCAATTCTCCAGAACTGGTCAGAACCTGCTGAATACCACCTCTGCCTTTAAGCCAGAAATTTAGGGCATAAGCATAAGGGCTAGTTTCATACATTGCAAACAGGTGATTTTACCCAGAATTGTCAGAATAAGCCATAATGGTTGTTAACTCATGAATCATGGTTTATTAGCCACTATTTCTGGGTTAACATATCATGCTAAATGAATCCAGCATAGCATATATTTTTCTGCTGCATAAATACTGTACAATAGATTTAAAAACATTGCTTTTAGGCTAAGTCATCAGTGATTTTAAGTATTAAATCAACTAAAAATATTATCTCCCTTGTATCTTGTGCTAGAAACTTTCATTAAACAAAGTTATGCCAGGAGTGTTTCATCTTCAATGCACAAAGAAAGCATAAAATATATCTTAAGGCTCTGGAATCAGTTCCCAGAGAGAGACAGGGAAAGGATCACATTTTTGTCTTTGGTGCATAATGCATTTTTTTTTCATCTCAGTATGTTTATGTGTACAGGTGGGATAAGAGACTTCTGGCAGAGATCTAGAAACTACCTACCAAATCTCTCTTAATTTGGCATGTTTGCAAGAAAATGTTCACAAAAGGCAATTAGTAAGATTGTGCAAAAGGTCAGTTTGGAGATTAGATTTGCAAG
This sequence comes from Pseudonaja textilis, assembly GCF_900518735.1. Next base: position 33,616,272 of record NW_020769314.1, on the reverse strand, counting down.
CAATTTGATTGAATTTCTGAACTGATTTTCCAAGCCCGAATCAGAAAATCAAATCAAATGATTGAATTAGGTGTCTCTACATCAATCTGAATGTTTCAGCTATTCAGAATTAGAAAGCAAAACTGTTTTCAAAATCAGTTCAAACCAAGAAATCACTCTTTTTCTGAAACAAAATATCTGAAATAATATTTAGCCTGATGAACATATGATAATTGCCTCAACAGATGGAAGCAGTTGCAGACTTTGTCTGGAATTAAACAGGTTAAACTGGGTAGGACACTTTCTGGGTAATGTAGGGTTATACGCTACACTAGGAAATGGACAAGCTTTCTAGAAAAGCTAATGGGAAACTTCTTCTGCACTGCTGGCATGAAAATTGTTCTTATGTATCTATGAATTCTTCAGAAGTTGAGTTTAAATGAGGAAGGCTTCATCTAACACAGTGGTCCTCAACCTTTCTGGCACCAGGGACCAGTTTTTTAGAAGACAATTTTTCCATGGACAAGTACCGGCATCAGCATGCATGACCAAGGCATGGTGAGCCGAGCGACTGTCCAGCCAGCTGTCCCCCGCTTCTCCCCGCCACCTTCAAGTTCTCCTTTGTACCTTCTTGTGGTTGATGGGCTTTTTGGGCTCTTTCTTAATCTCCTCCTGAGTAACGCAAGACTCCACCGCCATCGGGATGGCTCTTCGTTCGAAGCCGCCTCCCTTCGATGAAACTAAGGCGCGAGGATTCCTTCAGCACCCAAATGCCGCTTTCCAACTGATGACCGACAAGCTCACCCGGAAGCACTTTCTCAAGCGCCGTTGAAACAAGATGGCAGTGCCCAAGTACCGGCAGCCAGGTACAAAATGATTCATGGACCAGTACCGGTCCGGGGCCCGGTGGTTGGGGACCCCTGATCTAACACTTTGCCCAAGTTCTCAGTTGATCTAGCTAAAGTCCAGTGTCTAATTTCCTTTCTGATTCTGTAATTGGTTTATCTGCAAATACTAGAAAACAAGAAGAGCCAAGAAGTTCTCAAATCTTTATCTGTCAGCAAGTTCCTTAACACAGTCCTTACTACCTTTTAGTAAGGAGGAAAACAACAATAGCAACCCAAGTCCTTGTCTTGTCTTTATTTTAAACATGCATTTTAATCTGACAACTGTGAGATAAACTTTGAACACTGGCCACAATCTACAATCTTGCCATTTGTATTTTGCAGTGTCACAATGTGTGCAATGTGTGATTTACAAGTGAAGACTAGCAGGGTTTATAATCATCACCCCTTGCCTGTTTGATGTAAATGACTTCCATTTATATATATTTTGCATCCCTTGTGTAACTGAGTCTACGTGCCCTGGCTGGATTTCTACACAGTTCTAAACACATGCTTAGCTTTAGAAGGATGAGCCATAAAAGACACTGGATCATATTCTTTCACCACCTCCTCTGACATGAGGAGGTGTTGAAAGCCTCTGCTTCTATTTTTGATGAGCTGAAGCTCATCATGGCATCAAAAATGTGCTTTATCTAAACTATTGTTAAAGCAGTCTTGTTTCAAGGAATCATAATGTTGCCTGAGGTTAGGACTCTGATAAGTTGACATGTTATACCAATCCAGAATTTTAACCATCATCTGTTGAACAAGCCAGAGTCCTGCTTGGTATATATTATTAACTCATAACCCACTGGGGTTATGACCCACTGTCTTTAACATTATATTTTGCTAATTAAAATGATGTGTCATGTCCCTGGTTGAAAATTGTTCAAAGAAGAGGAGCTTGATAAGACACGCAGGGAGAAAAACACAGAAATAGGAGGCAAATGAGAGAAGGGGAATGATAACACATGCATAGTGATATAATGTGTGGTGATGGGATTGCACGAATGCTACTACTTATGCTAACTGCAAGATTATTTCATGACAGGCATGGCATTATTGTGGTTTGCTGCAGATACCATGAGAAACAGACTCCTAGCCCAAGCAATGAGCTGCCTTAGAATCCACTAATTAACTTGATCCCCAGGATTCCCATCTTGAACTGGTCTGCTTGTCCAGTCAATTGGGATCATTCTCTCTTGGAGGAGCTTAAGAGAAAAGGACACTGTTAGATCGGGTACAACGAGACGCGAGACCAGTGTACTTCAAGCTCTTTATTTTATGTTCAGATCTGTACAAGATCTTGGAGCCGTGGCAGCCCTTCATATAGGGATTGCTCGTGGCTCGCCGGCCAATGACAGAGCTTTGAATCTCCCGCGATCAGCTCGGCCAATCGCGGTTGATTCTTAGAAAGCCAATCATGGCCGTTCAGTGGACCAATCGGGAAATGGTCCGTGTGGACCAATCAGATTTCAGCATTTGGAGTATGTTAATATAGCACACCCCTCCCCTCTTGGTTCAGTCCTATGCAATGTGGTCACATAGTCACACAAATAGGAGGGGCTTCATACCTGCCTATTTGACCTGCGCGGTTCAGTTGATGTTTGGTCTTCAACCGGTTTGGACAGACTCCTTGCCGCTCTCATCTCTTCTGATAGAACCGCCTGGAAGGGTGAGCCGGGCCTACTGTGGTAGCTCCCTCCTGGTCTACCCGGCCTAGTTGAGCTGCTGTTTCTGCTGTTCCCACCTGGTCTTTCCGGGCTGGTTGAACTGGCTTGGCTGCTCCTCCCAGGTGAAGCTCCGGGTTGTTCGTCTGCTGCTAGTTCGTCATCTACTGGTGAGTATTGTTGGTTTATTTTGGCTTGGGGGTATTCGGTTTGTGTTTTAGGATTTTCTTTTCCTGTTTGTTTATTGCTTGAGGTTTCCCCCCCACTGCTGGTTTCTTTATTAGTGACTTTTTGTGGTGTTTGCAAGTTGTCTTCATTGTCGGTGGCTATTCTTGACCTTAATTGGTCGATGTACCATTTCCAGCTTCTTCCATTGTCCGTTTGTAGCCGGTATGATCGGGGGCCTGTTACCTGGGTTATTTTTGCAGGTACCCAGAGCGGGTCCCTCGTGAAATTTTTAGAGTAGACTGTGTCTCCTGTGTTAAATGTTTGGTGTTTGCTTGATGAGTCTGGGGGTTTCTCGGGGTTGTAAGTGGGTGCAGTCTGTCTAACTGGGATCGTAATTTTCTGCCCATGAGAAGTTCTGCTGGGCTTTTATTGGTCGTTGTGTTGGGTGTTATGCGTTGTATTGATAGCATTTTATTTATTTTTTCCTGTATGTCCCCGGTTTCAATTTTTTGTATGGCATTTTTTGTGTAATGAACCATGCATTCCGCCCACCCGTTCTCAGCCGGATGAGCGGGCGCTGTCAACGCATGCCGTATGGGCCATTCTGCCAGGAATTTTTCAAATGCTAGTGCGGTAAATTGTGGCCCGTTGTCTGACACCAGCACATCTGGTAGGCCGTGGGTGGCGAATAGTTTGTTTAGCTTTTTGATAACGGCCTTCGTGGTGGGGGATTTCATGGTGCTTACCTCCAGCAAGTTGGAGTAAGCGTCGACCAGTTATCAGGAATGTGTATCCCTTGGTAGGTTCGGTGAAGTCTATATGGATCCTAGACCATGGTCCCCTGGGGGTTTCCCATTCCAGGATTGGGGCGGAGGGAGGACTGGGTCTGGTTTCCTGGCATCTCCCGCATGAGGCTACCTAAGTCTCAATTTGTTTGTCCATTCCTGGCCACCAGGCATAACTCCTGGTCAGGGCTTTCATCTTAACTACACCCGGGTGCCCCTCATGCAACATAGACAACACCCTGTCCCCCCAAAGTATGCAACCCTTCTGTGTAAAAAGTTTGGTTTGCCGGTTTCGAAAAGTTTTAAATTGTTCACTGCCGTCATTTTCCAGCCACCCTTTTCCCACCCAGTTCAAGACCCACGTCAGCCGTTTGTCTTTATTAGTCTCCTGGGCAATGTCTGATGTGGTCAAGGGTGGGTTGGGTAGTGTTTCTATGTGTAGCGCTGATGTTGTGGGTGCCGGGTCATCCTCCAGGTCAGGCAAGGGTGAGCAGCACAATGCGTCTGCATGCGTGATGTTCTTCTCGGGTTGGTGTGTCAGCTGGTAGGTGTAGGCGGCAAGGAACTCGGACCACCTTGTCATCCTTGGTGACAGTATGTTTGGGGTGGCCTTGTTCCCTGCCAGTATCCCTAGTAGCGGCTTGTGATTGGTGATAATTGAAAAGGTCCTACCATATAGGTATTCATGGAACCTTTTCACTCCGGCGATGACTGCTAGGGCCTCCTTGTCCAGCTGACTGTAGTTCCTCTCCGACTTGGATAGTGTTCTCGAGAAGAAAGCGATGGGTGCTTCTCTTCCGTCCAGCAGCGTGTGGCTGAGGATGGCTCCGACGCCAAAGAGTGATGCATCGCAGGTCACGGCTAATGGTAGAGTCTCGCTGTATTGGATGAGAACTGCATCTGATGTTAGCAGGTTTTTTGTTTGTTTGAATGCATTTTCCTCCTGCTTCCCCCAGGCCCAGGTGGCTGTTTTGTCCAGCAGACTATGGAGGGGTTCCGCTACCATCGCCTTCTGGGACAGGAAAACATTGTAAAAGTTAATGAGTCCAAGAAAAGCCTGCAGTTCAGTCTTATTCCTAGGTCTAGGGGCTTCTTTGATGGCTTTGAGCTTTTTTTCCACGGGGTGGATTCCGTTTTTGTCTAGGAGGTACCCCAGGAATTCAACTTTCTCAGTGCAAAGTTGACATTTTTCCTTTTTAACTTTTAGCCCAGTGTCTTTGAATTTCTGCAAGACCTCCCTTAGGCAGCTTTCTAATTGGGTTTTATTTGTAGCTGACACCAGTATATCATCGAAATAGGGTACCACCCCTTTTATTCCTAGTAAAAGTCTTCCCATCAGGCTCTGGAAGACCCCTGGTGCCACGCTGACTCCGAATTGGAGCCGTTTGCACTGGAATGCCCCTCGGTGGGTTATGATGGTCTGCGCCTCCGCGGTCTCAGCATCGACTGGCAGCTGCAATCACGGCTGTTCAGTGGACCAATTGGGAAACGGTCCATGCGGACCAATCAGATTTCAGCGGTTGGAGTATGTTAATATAGAACAGACACCAGAAGGTGCTATGTCTGGCTGAGGCAGATTTACTCAGAGTGGCCTGATGCTGGAAATTAAGATTGAGTAATGCTAACAGTTCACAACTATTGTTAGGCTATGGGTGTGTTGCAATTAGATTGCATTTTAACTCTTGTTAGGAAGTTTTCTTAGAAACTCCAATCCTTTGCTGGCTGTGATAAGGAACACTGCCTTGTCCCATGAATTGTGGCTACTGATGCTGATTTTCTTTCCTTTGAAGCATATGCTTTTTTAAAATCTGGTCTGCCCTAGGAATATGGTGAGGCTTCAGAGAAAAAAAGGCCACACCTTCTCTTGTGGATGGCGTCACATGTAAAAAAGTCAGAAAGTTTTGAAGTTAAATATATGTATTTATTCAGAAGATTTTAAAGACTAACATAGAACCTTTCTTTTGGGACTGATGATAAACAGTCGGAAAAAGGTTGTGGAACTTTGATTATGTAAACCAGTGGTAATCAACCTGGTCCCTACCACCCACTAGTGGGCATTCCAGCTTTCATGGTGGGCGGTAAGGGTTTTGTCCCCTACCATTACTGTGCAACCGATGGATGGTTAGAGAAAATTTTACTACTAACAGAGATACAAAAGTGGGCGGTAAGTATAAAAAGGTTGACTACCCCTGATATAAACGGTAACTGCAGCAAGATTATTATATGGATAAAAGTAGAAAGATCTGACATGAATCACAACAGGGGAATGGATGGTGAAGATGATGGAACTTGTAGAGATGATCAAACTGACATCCTTGATTAGAGAAAAGACATTATTTAAGTTTATGGTTGACTGGAATGCTTTGTAGACTTTTTGTGTGAAATAGGAAAAAAATAGTAACTTACATGAAACTTATGGTTTGGGTTATTATAAAAATAGATTATAGAAAAAATAAAAATCATGATATAACCACAGAGTAAGAGATAAATTTATATTTATAATGGTTGTAAAGAAAATTGGAAGTTACCTCTTCATATTCTCTCCCCCCACCCCACCGCGCTTTGGCTTTGTTCCTTCTTTTTCCTTTCTTCTCTTCTTTATTTTACATTTACATTTATTTGATTTGTCAATTGCTTAAAAGATACAGCTATAAGAATAAATATAGTTTTGAATACATGAGATAGATACTTATAAGAAAAATAAAAGAAACAATAGGACAGGGACGGTAGGCATGATTGGTGCGCTTATGCACGCCCCCTACAGGCCTCTTAGGAAGGGGTGGGGTGAGGTCAATAATAGTCTAAGGTTAAAGTTTTGGGGGTTTGGGGAAGAAACCACAGAGTCAGGCAGAGTATTCCAGACATTGACCACTCTGTTGCTGAAGTCGTATTTTCTGCAGTCAAGTGTGGTGCAGTTAACCTTGAGTTTGTATCTATTGTGTGCTCTTGTATTGTTATGATTGAAGCTGAAGTATTCATTTGCAGGTAGGACATTGCAATGTATGATTTTATATACTATATTTAGATCGGACCGGAGGCGGCATAGTTCTAGGTTTTCTAGGTCTAGAGTTTCAAGTCTGGGGACATAAGGTATTCTGCAATGAGTAGAAGAGCGCAGAACTCTTCTTGTGAAATATTTCTGGACTTTTTCAATTGTGTTAATATCAGATACATGATATGAGTTCCAGACTGATGACCTGTATTCAAGTACAGGTCTAGCAAATGTTTTGTATGCTCTAGTTAGTAGTGTTAGTAGTTAGTACCAGAGAAGAAGCTATGTAGAATTAGATTAACAACTCTTAATGCCTTTTTGGCTATGTAGTTACAGTGGGCTCTAGCACTTAGATCATTTGAAATGAGTACTCCAAGGTCCTTGACAAAGTTTGGATCCTCAACAAGGTCTTGACTATTTAGCTTGATTTTGTTTTCTGATTTTTTCTGCCAATATGTAAGGCAGAGCATTTATTTGTTGAGATTTGAAGTTGCCATTTGATTGACCATTCTGATACACAGTCAAGGTCTTTTTGGAGGGTAGTAGTATTGTCTGTGGTGTTGAATAGCTTTACATCATCAGCAAAGAGAACACAGTTGCTCTTAATATGATATTTTATATATTATATATAATATAATATATAAATATATAATGTTATATTTATATATTGTATAAATATATAATATTATATATATATTGTTATTTTATATATTAGTTACTTATACCATTTAACTTTAATTGTAACTTTTTAATAAAGTGATATAAAAAAGAAAACAAGGGGTCAGCCAATGCAGAAAAGCATGATTGTTAATAATTCAGGTTGTTTACTTGTGTTTAAATTATGCCTCCCTGGCTGGGAGCTATTCTAGATAGAAATTCTAAGCCACAAAGGACAGTAAAACACAGCAATGACAAATGAACAGCAATATGGTCTGCAATCCCATTCAAACATGGACAGAAATAAGAAATTGTTCAAATCTTGGCTCAAATTTGAAAAACTTGCATAATTTTATTTTTACTCTTATTTATATCTTCTTTCTCTTAGAACTATTCATATCTGCTTCCAATAAAACCAAAAATGCAATGACAATAAAACAATATCTGCAATATACCAAATGCAGCTACAGCAAAATAAGAGTAGCTATCACAAAAGCATTTTAAAATCACATTGTTTTAATATTGTGAATATTATCTCAAAATATATATCTGAGACCTCAACTTAATGTTCAGCTGAAAAGGCTGCATGGCTTGTTCCTGTCCTGAGCATTCTTGTTGGTGAAATATAGAACACTGATCAAGAAAATTCACAACAGAAGGTTTAAAATTAGTCAAAATCACCCAGAGTTTCTGAGTGAACTTGCTTCTATTTCACCTTAACCGAGTAATAGTTAAGTATTTCCAGGAGCAAATAGTCCAGTGTAGGAAAAGACTCATGGACTGGGAACAAGACATCTGCATGCACGCACATACCCTCTCCAGTATGTCATCATCATTTCCTCTGCCCAATTGCCATGTACTTATATTAAACATGGTGGGCACTGTAATTCAGAAGCGTTTCAAGCTCTGAGTGGGTTGCTTCAATCATTTCCCATTTTGAGCTTGAAGCCAGGCTATTGCAACCCAGACATGCTTTGAACTCAAAAAAGTGTATAGAAACTTGTGGAATTTAAATGATTTGCATTCTCAACCTGGAGGATGCCAGGGTATGGAAAGTTGCTGCATAAAGATCTCCTGGCCAGAATTTCTTTTCTTTTCTGAGCAAATCATAAAGAAGGCCAATGGAAGTGGGATGTGTGTGCCGATTTCCCCTCACTTCTGAGGGACCAGGTGGGGTGAGCGTATGCTGGCAAAAGGATATTAAATTCAGCGTAACTAAGGAAAATCAAGCGATGCTGATGTGATGTTGCCACCGACTGCCAGTAATGTAATGGATAATGATAATAGCTTAATTAATCAAGTAATTGAGGATAGACATGGCTGAATTATTCAGCACTCAACATAAAACAAGCCAGTGCTGATTTTTCCTTCCTTCCTTCCTTCTCACCTCACCCCACTTTTATTTTCATTCAAGAATAAATCAGAGCTTTATTTATAGACTGCTCATGATGATTAGTGTATAACTTAGTCTGCACTATCTTTAGTCAATTATCTAGAAAATTGAATAAACAATGGTTGAATTCACCATACTCAAATACGGCAAATACAGACTTGCTCTTCAGATAAGAACCAGAAACCCACCTGTCTTCTCCTCCCCTCCCCCACCATCATAAGGAAGTCTTCTGCCTTATATCCAAAAGACTGAATGCAGAATATCACAGGTCTTTTCTTTTTTCCATCTTGACCCCCTACTTTTCTGATTGAGGTTCTTTATTCTTAGATATTTTGCTGATCCTGTAGAAACTCAAGATGACACATCTAGCACCTCCTTCTTGTACTTTGCTCCACAAGTCAACCCTGTAAGATAGGTGGGAGTCTAGACAGAGTGACTGGCCTGAAAATCACCCAGTCAACTTCTATGTCTGTGAATGGAAGTGACCCCAATGATTCCCCACCATTCAGCCAGAGCTGAAGAAGCTTCTTGGATGAGAAGCAAAACACTTGCAAGGAAAAAAAAACCATGAAAGCCCAGTTGCCTTTTGAAAAGCATCTTTGGGTTCACCTCCATTCACAACCATAGAAGTTGACTGGGTGAAATGTTTTCAAGGAAAAAAACCCAAAGAAAGGCCAGTTGCTTTTTGGAAAAACACCTTTGTGATAACCATGATCTGGATAATTGAGAATCACTATAAACAAATGGAAGTGAACCTAGGTCTCCCTGATCCTAGTTCAATATACTATATTAACTATAAGGCTGTGGTAATGGTTTCATCTAAAGTAATAAATGAGAGTTCTTTTATGCTGGGAATAATTTGCCTGAAATTGTCTTCTGCAGAGTCCTTCTACCTGATACAGAGGTAGTATTCAACAGGTTCTGATCAGTTCTGGAGAACCGGTAGTGGAAATTTTGAGTAGTTCAGAGAATCGGCAAATACCATCTCTGACTTGAGATTTTATACTATCCTTCCCCTTCCATGCCCACCAAGCCATGCCCACAGAACCAGTAGTAAAAACATTTGAATCCCACCACTGATCTGATACCATTCCTGTCATGGGAAAGAGGTTTGATGTGGGCTTTCTTTTTAAAAGTGTCACTGTCCTCAAAGCATTCTGAAGTGGTAGAGTCAAGCAAAAAAGGATGATATATAAGAATGGCTGCGTATTTAAATGGGCATTACAATAGAGCCTGACGGAGAAATAAATTTTACAGAAAATAATTAATAGCCCCAAGAGTCAGCTAGCAATAGCTGGACTATCAAGTATACTACATATTATTCAGTATGCAAAGTGAAGCTTGGTAGATAACACCTAATTATGCCTGTTTATTTATTTGTTTCTCCCTCTTGTATTTAATTATGCAGACACTGAAGCAGATGTTGAGGCCTAATAAATTGTCTTTTGACAGACATGAAAAAGTGGCTGTAAGCTTGGCTGTTCTTTAAGTGGAACTGTTTCAATTGCCCATCTGTACTAACCTGGGAACATGAGACCTGAGACTTGACATCACCTGTGAGCACTTCTCAGATACTTGATTAAAATCAAACATTATAAGGATCTGTCATGCCAAGCAATGACCAAGAATAACCCCAACCCTAACTCTCTCCGTCTCCCTCCCCACGTCTTCATATATCCTATTGTGTACTTGTTTGAAGATAGCTCAGGAAATGCATGAAAGTTGGAATACCGTGATGAAAACCATTCCAGGCAGTTAAAAGATGTCCAGATCAACCCCTCTTTCCCAAATGGTAGTCTTAAAGAAGATATAATATGAGCCTGTTGTCTAAATCAAGCAGTGGTTTTCATATGAATTGGATGACTTCAAAGCCATCATGGAGAACAAGATAACAGGTACTGCAGACTTCTCATCTTGATTCTGCAGGAATTCAAAAGATTTTGAGTTGCGAATGCATTGGATAATTGGCAATTAAAATGACCGAAGAAAGAAGATAACTATAACAAAAGAAGAGATTAAAGAAAGAAGAGTGATGAGAAATGATTGTTTACAATTCGATGCACTTCATATGTATATATAACAGTAATATATAAAACAGTATATAACAGGCTATTTATGTGATGAAATATATAATAGAGACCAGAAAATCCTAGTAAACCACCCATGTCCAATTAGGAGGAAAGTTAAAGAGCTTGTGTTACAGTAGAACACCAAGTTCTCTTTTTTTCAGCTTGGAAAGATATTTCCTGTGAAATAAAAGGGGAAAAAACAATTCCACTGGTTGTTAAAAGCTAATGGCATGGTTCTAGATCCTTGTTGATATAATGAAAAGCTATAATATTTCTATCAGCACTTTAAAAAGTGACCTGCATTTGCTGATCCTTTTTAAAGGATCCCATTCATAAACATTCCTCCAAAGTTTATCATGAGCCTTTTCAGAGATTTAATGATGCTTCTTTTTTGATGAGCATTCACTTGAGCTCCAAGAATCTTTTTTTTTTTAAAAGCTTGGAATAATTGCAAACTGAAAACTTGGACTGAACATTGTGACTCGTTGTAGGTGGCAATCAAATGAACATCTCAGTGCTGATCTCTGTCAATATTCAGTGCATTTCTGATGCTCGGTAATGAGCATCAGAAAGCAGCACTGACCACCTCCAAGAAGGAGGCAACCCCAGACCAATTTGTCATTGACTAGCAAGCATACAAATTATGGGGCAGTAAGGAGCAGGAACCCACCCCAAAAGCAATTTAACAAAGAAGGACTCAATGCCAACTAATTAGAATGGAAAGCTAACAAAAGAAGAGGAGGATTGGAACACTCAGAACAGGAGGATTCCACCTCACACATATTGTTGCAGTTCTCATGATCAACTCACTTGGAGTGATCTGATGTTTTGTATCCAACAGGTCTTGAGTTTTTCTGATGGATGATTGGTGGAGAGAAGGAGGAGAAGGTTTTTTTTTGATAAGGAGGATGAGAAGGCTGAATGGAAGATCTTTGACAGGAAGAATTGTGTTTCATTATGTAATACAGTGTATAATTAATCAGAAAGCTGAACTATTGTTGGATTTCAAACAGGTACACTTTGCATTTTTTATGGATGGGTCCGAGGTATTAAACATGACATTCTGCCTAATGCCAGCTCCGCTTATGCTGATTTTTTGTATATGTAGAAGGGTATTTGGCAGAATGGGAGAAAGAAAAGAAGTGTTATTTCTGTGTTAGTAAGGGAAGAAGAAAAAGATCTGCCAAAAGGGACTACTTATTTGGACAGTTTCATATTGTGCATTGAAAGCCACATTCATTTCCAGAGGGGAAAGGAAATGAAACAGAAAAATTACTTCCATTAAGAATAAAAGATTGGTGGTAGTGTGTGATAAGATTGTCTGGAAGGCCTTTTTCCCCCTTTACTAGCTTTGCCTTGTATTACCAGAGCCTAAAGGGAAACATCACATATGATGCATGCTTTTTTGTGCAGGATTGCTACAACAGCTCACCAGAGTTTGGCTATGCAAAAGATAGCATGGTTTTCTGAACCAGACTTCTTTTCCCAATCCTGAAGATGTGCATCTAATGTTGTAACCAGATCTTGCATCCACTTTTGCTCAATGAATTCATTGCCGGAGAAAGCAATTTTTGAATAAATGCTAGTATTCTTCGACTTACAACCACAACTGAGCCCAAAATTTCCATTGCTAAACAAGACAGTTGTTAAGTGACGCTTGCCCCATTTTATGATGTTTCTTGCCGCAGTTGTTAAGTGAATCGCTGCAGTGGTTAAGTTAGTAACATAGTTGTAAAGTGAATCTGGTTTCCCCATTGACTTTGCTTGTCAGAAGGTCACAAAAGGTGTTCACATGACTCTAGGACATTGCAACCATCATAAATGAGTTCTATTTGCCAAGCACCCAAATTTTGATCACATGGGGATGCTGCACAGGTCATATGTGTAGGAAACAAGTCATAATTCACCTTTTTCAGTGCTGTTGATTTGAAGCAGATATCCCTTGAAATGTGATGACCCAGTGTGGGATACAAAACAAGCACAGTCACAGAAAACAGGTGAAGCCCCTTTTATTCCTTCACTTTGCTTCCAAGCTCCGAATATCTTTGATGGAAGACAAAAATAACTTCCACACAGTTACACAAGAAGGAAAAAAGCAACACAAACTAGGCAAGATAAGGGCTGGAGGATGTCCACAGATAACATACTGGGAAGGATGCCAAACTCAGAGAGGAACTATAAACTAGAGTTATTTACACAATTTGTTTCCAGCGTTTGCCAGTACGCAGGACCAAACACTTATTCAGTTGTTACATCTGCAGCCCATGAAGAGGATCAAAGCCCTCTCCTCCTGAGGAGACCACGGCTCTCTCTTATCCTCTCCTCCCTGCGTTCCCTAGGATGGATAGGGGATGGGCCTGCATCCTCCTCTGACTGCTCAGCTGACCTCTGCCCTTCCCCAGTCTCCTCCACAATCTCTGAAGCCACACTTCCACTCCTTGTTGGCAGTTCCTCCTCTCCCTCAGAACCAGTCTCCACCAGGGGCATGACAGGAAATTTACAAAGAGAGAACAAAGGCAAAACCTTTGGACTTGTTTCTCTTCAGCTTGCAATTTTTGGAGGTCTAGATTCTTTTTGGGTTACCTCTTGGAGGAAGCCAATTCCTACTCAGCAACGCATGCCTCAGTGGCTGGTTCACTGTGCTTCAAAGTGCCATAGGAGCCCAAGCATAGAAGCCACCCTTTTACTATTGTCAGGCATGAATGCTGCATGGGAGGTTAGTGAAACATTATTCAATTAAAGGAATGACTATGAGGACTATGAGGATGGAGCACTTCTGTAGCAAGTCTCCCCAACCTAGTCAACTTCAAATATATTGCAAATGTATCTCCAGAATTCCCAGCTAGTATGAACTGAGTTCCCAAAGTTGCAGATTTCTTCATGCCTGACAACCTTGCTTTAAGTAGCTTTCCTTTCCTCATAAAGATCACAGCACTTTCCTAGTCATTATAGAATGACTTCTTGCCAATTAGCGAATACATGAACTTCAAGGTAAAACAAGATTAATTGGTGTAGCTTGTCATTAATACAACGAGGAGTGGAGGATTCGTACCTCCAAAACCCTCTTCAGGTGTTATGGGGTGATATATTTTGATTCTGTTGTGCTGGAATGAAAAATATATTGTTTGTGTAAATTGCCACATTTCCCGCTTTATTTCATGGTGTTCTGTTTAAAATGAAAATGTAGTGTCATAAGTTTCCCTTCACAATATGTTGGGAGAAAATGCTTGCTTTTGTACATTTGATCTGAGGATTGAAATAGAAGGGATTATCCATGAGTTGTCCTGAATTAGGACAAACTATTTCTGAAGCTCCAGATCCAGCCCTAAAACAGGTCAGAGAGTTTCTTCACAGCGTTAAGCAAAATATTACTTAACCTTTGACATCCAATTTGCCTTCTATCAAAAGTTGCACTTTTGGGGGATGTGCCTTCTGCTTCTTTTTAAACCACACTTACCTTCACATTTTCTCTATACTTGTCAGGCAAACAGATCCACACATGAAGACTTCAATTAACAACATTATTGCTCATGCCAATTTCATAGGAATGTTCCCAAAATCACAGTTGCACCTGGGCCAGACTTGATTTAACAACATTCAAATGTGCCTGGGAGGGTTGGACCTTGTCCTCTTGTGCCTATGTAACAATTCCAAACTAATTCCCTGCTTGACTCCTCCCTGAGTTGGTCAGTCTCTCTCTAACAATACTTTACTGAATGTGTGAAGACTATGCACTGACTTTCCTTTTGAGATCTGTGTATATGAAGATTAGAAAAGGATTGGTCACTCAGTTCAACTTCCTCCACTGGTTCCATGGTCAAGAACTGAAAGCAAATCATGATTATAACAAATCAACAAATATCCCAAGATCATGATATGAATAGGGCATATTAAAACTTAGAAAAATTGACTTCTCTGACAATTTGTGTCATCCACAGAAATTGAAGCCTCTTTCTCCCAAGTAATCAGGGGTGTCAAACTGGTGGCCCATGGGCCGGATGCATTATGTGTATCCACCCCAGCTACACAAAGGCAAAAAACATTATGATACGTCACATGACTTGATCAAGTTTTACACCCCTGCTCAAAACCAGCACCACAAAAAATGACCAATCAGAATTAGTACAAAAGAACCAATCATAGATCAGCCCTTACCAACTTGCACCAATCTGAAATCAGCTCAGTGGAAGACCAGTCAGGCCTTCACCTGGCTATAAGGACAGGAACCTAGTCAGTACCTGCTAAGTTCCCTTTGGTTGATATAATAGACCATCTTGCCTCTGAAGATCCCAGCCATAATCGGCACTAAAATATCAGGAAATCTGCTTTTCTCTGCCATGTTACTAAACACTGCTCAATAGATACTGTCCCTAAAAATTTATACCAGTACAAGACAGAACTTCTTATTACATCCTCTGTCTCCAAAATGGAGAAAAGTTTCTTATCCAGGTTTCAACTTCACATTTCTTTGCTTTTTTGCCATTGCCTCTGTATTTATATTGTGATTTATAACTCCACCTTTTCAAATACTCATTACTAATCTAAGAATAGGTGGAGGTCCCTGCTGAGTATATTAAAACCAAGCTATTATTTTGTAAGAATGAGAAATTCAAGTTGTTCTTCATGTTAATTGTATAAAAATCTTGACCTTAAAGCAGAGGCATTTGTCTACTTGAGAAAGCTTATAAAGATTTAATAAGTCATTGTTGTTATTGTTCTTTTACTACAGGGCCTTGTCATCCTTTCCAAAGCAGTGGAATACGATGAATAACTTATCTTCATTTGCAGAGCTGTACCCTTGCTAGTACATAGATTCTCATAAAAGTTAGTTGCAATAACATCCACACTGCTAGTCTCACCTTGCAGGTCAGGTCTCCTCTATCCCAGCCCTCCCCCCCATTTACCAGCCAACATGCTGGCTGGGAACAATGGGAAGTATGGCTCACTACCTTTGGAAATATATGGAGGAGGCTACAGTAGGAAGTTAAGAGGAAAACCGTCCACCTGCACATTTAGCATGGGTGTTATGAGATGGGTGAGAAGAACAAGACTAAGCAATAAACTGCCTGTTACCTGCAAATTCTTGTGTTCCCAAAGACCCAAACCTAACCTTATAAGTGCAGATTCCTGCCTATGTCTGTTCTGTCTCTTGTTAGTTCTGCCTTCATGCTGAGATGCTGATTGCCTGCAGTGGCAGAAAGACATATTTGCTGAGTTGGATTCTAGGGTGTAATTAAGGCTGATAAGAGGATTAGCATTTTTTTTCCTCCTTCTGGGCTTTAATATGGCTGAGGCTCTTTTCTAATGGCGTTTTTAACCTGTAAAAGTCTGAGCAACTATTGCTTTGGTAAATTGACTGGTGCTTTTGTGAAGAGGTCTTTGGAAGAATATATATTTGGGGCAATATATTCCCTTAGAAACCTCCTCCATTCTGTATTACTGCAGATGTTTTGAAGTATGATTATTGTTATCCATAAGACTGGTCAAACAAACCTGCAAAGTACCAAGTTACCTATTACAGGTTATCTAAGTAGGGTTTTTTGTGTGTGAGCCTTCGAGTCAGTGTTGAGACACTTAAGTACTGAGTACTGTCTGAAAAATCCCTGCTATTTTAGATTTCTTGAGGTAAAAATGACAGACTGGCACATTTCTGAAATCATGGAGATGACTAAGGCTGAAACCGTGATCAGGTAAAGAACTTGGTCAGCAGAGCTTCTCTAGCTAAAGGAAAAGCTGAAGACATTGCCCACATGACTCCAGATAGCTGCTTCTCACAAGGAAGCCTTTAAGATCCACAGGGACTCTGCAGGCAGCTAACAAATTATTCTAGGACAACTCACCTCAGCCAGCTCATCATGGCCAAGTTACTGCACTCAATTCACCACAGCTAACTTGCTGCAGGACAACTTGCCATAGTCAATGCGCTGTGAGATAATTCGATGCTGTATTAATTGTTTCATTCTTTTATTACTTTTATTATTAGTGATGTTTTCATCAAAATCATTGTAACTCTTATATTTCTGGATTGACTTTTTATTTTATTATTATTATTATTGGCCATTGTTCCATTAAAATAATTTAACTTTTGCATTTGTTGAATTGTTCCATGGAGAGTTGTCCCATGGTGAGTTGTCCTATTCTGCTCACAAATACAGAAGCCAGAAGCCAAAGAAGGAAGTTCAAGCTTGCAGCTTTAACAGAGCCTCCAGCTGGCTGGAGAATTCTGGGAGTTGAAGCCAACAAGTCTTAAAGTTGCCAAGTTTCTAAAGAATTTTGGTTTGTAACTATTTAAAAGTTAAAGGAGATCTTCAGAATGTCCCTATGGTCTGCAATATAAAGGAAAAGGGAAAAGGGAAAGTTACAAGAATTTAAACATTAACCTACAACAAAACACAATTAGAGTTGGATTATAAAAGTTTTTAAATGGACAAAGGCACCTGTGGTGTTTTTATGGATTTTTTTTTACTCTGTTCCTTTGATTTAGATAAACAGTGTGTATCTTTATGGGAAAGACTTATATTTGGGTTCTCTGAGGAAAATGACTGATGGACCTTGTTAAATAAAAAAGAAAAGGTATTGTAAAAATGCAGAGACTATGGAGAGCTTAAAGGACTGTTGTAAAAATACGCAGGTTGAAGAATTATGAAAAAAGAGGACAAAAAGTTTCCCCCTCTATGATGTTTCTTCATTTTGAAGTATGAATTAAAATAGAGAAAGATGGATACTACTACAAAAGGAGATAATGAAGGAAGTAGCGGTTTGATTATTGACTAATCTTCTGGCTTAACAACTGTAATTTTACAGAGATGACTGAAGAAATGGGAAAAACTATCAAAGCCTTAACAACAGCTAAGTGCCAAAGATGAAAACTGGAACTCATACTTTCCCAGTTTCTAGGTTGGTTCCTTAACCAGTACACCAAAGTGGCTCTGTTTGTTTACTCAGTGATGTTAACAAAGTAAAAAACAAACAAACAAACCACAAGACACTTAGTGTCACAAGGTAGGTCAGCTACTGGACCAGGGGTGGGTTTCTACCGGTTCTGTCCACCTCTGTAGAACCGGTAGCTCTGAAGAGCAGCAAACATAGAACCAGTTCTATGTCTGCTGATGTTTTTGCCCACATGCCCACCCAGGCTCTTACCTGATCTTTATTTCCTGCTTTTTCAACTTCAGCTGCTGAAGGAGGCACAGCTGCAGTTAAAAAAAGCAGGAAAAGAGGGCTGTTTCAAAGGCTGCTTCTCTGTACGCCGTGTGCTGATGACCATTTACAGGTGCACAGCTCCCAGCGTGCAGGGAAGCTCGTAAATCCCAAACCGGTAGTTAACTCTGTCGTATCCCACCCCTGTACTGGACATGACATGTGTAACCAAATCCCATCAAGAAAAAAAGTTGCTAATCAATTTTAGATGTTTATGGAGATTGTCAACCATCTAGGTCACGGTTGTCCCAAAGGTGCTTTTTCAAAAGGCAATTGGACTTTATTTTTCCTTGAAGGTGCTTCTTGTTCAAGAAACATCTTTTGAAAAAAGCATGTGTTCACCCTAGAGTGAACAGGAGTTGGTGGGATTCAAATTTTTTTACTACTGGTTCTGTGGCTTGGTGGGCGTGGCAGGGGAAGGATAGTGTAAAGGCTCCAGAAAGACGTGGTATTTGCTGGTTCTCTGAACTACTCAAAATTTCCACTACCGGTTCTCCAGAACTGATCATAACCTGCTGAATACCACCTCTAGTGAACAGTTAGCTTAACCCTAACCTCCAATTCTATATGGATTTAAATCAGAGGTGTTATTCAGCAGGTTCTGACCAGTTCTGGAGAACTGGTAGTGGAAATTTTGAGTAGTTCAGAGAACCAGCAAATACCACCTCTGACTGGAGATTTTACAGTATCCTTCCCCTGCCATGCCCACCAAGCCACACCCATGGGACCAGCAGTAAAAAAATTTGAATCCTACCACTGATTTAAATCAATATTCACTAAAATGAATGATTTTAGTTAGTACTGATGCAACAGAACCCAAGGCTTCACTGTATTTTGGAAGCAAACCCAATTTTGTACATAATGAAATAAATAAAAGCCTAGCTGTAATTCATAATTTCTTCCTTTAATTGACACATGGGAAGCTTAGGAGGCATAGTCCATTACAGGGATAATTCTCCAATGGGAAGGTAGTAATTCTCCAAGATGGGAAGGTAGGACCAGACACTTCTTAGCCTCCTCCTCATTACATTCAACATCACCAGATTATATATGTTAACATTTCTTTTAAAGTGGAAGTTTTTTAAAAACAAATTCTTTGTCATGCAATGGAACAAGAACTGGCAGCAAAAATGTAGAAGAAAATATATACCAGAACTAGAAAAGCTGTGTCCCAGAAGATGCATCACTGAGTTTTTAAAATATCGTGATTCAAAGAAGATAGTAGACCAAGATACAGTTTGTTATTTATTGATTCAGAAAGTTGCTTGGCTAAGCTAAGGTGATGCGTTAAATCTAGTGGCCATATCTCTTGCATGATTTTTGACCCAGACTAACACAGTTTTCTTCTGCTTGACACTATCTAGATGGGCTGGAATGGCAATTTCCTGCCCTAATCCAGGAGGCATTAGGTTAATGCAAGCTGGGCTAAAAAGATTTCTCTTTCAGTTGACATATGGGAAACAAAGGGATGTATTATAAGTCAGTCTTGAAAGCATCTGTCTGGCTGGAGCTGGCATCTATCTCATTGGCAAAAGGCATTGTGGGGTTTTAACCAAAGCAATGATTGCAAGAAAGACAAGGGAAGAGAAGGAAATTGAATACAAGACAAGAAGAGAGAAAAGAGTTCTCAACTGCAGCTTTCAGAAAAATTCTAGATGGCTCTGTGCCTAAGCTATCCATCCATCAATCTGGCATCCTCAAGTAGATCCAAGCAAAATGTTTTAGTACCATATTACAGTGGTGAAGAACTTGTGAATGTTGCCTTTTACTATTGTCAGTGTAGTATAACTTAGCCCCATGGAAGAGTTCAGCACAATGTTGTCTCATCCTAGGATGAATTTGTTTTGCGTGGCAAATACAACTGAAACCTTTTGTGACTGACTGATTGATAATAACAATAGCACTTAGACTTTACAGTGTTTTATAATCTTCTCTAAGCAGTTTTACAAGGAGACTATGGAATAATGTACAAGGCTATATTAAGTACATGGCTCTTAAGGCCATAATGCAATACTTTTTTTTTTAAAGATAAGTTCTCCAATAGTTCTAAGAACTATAGCAGATATATAGATGATCAGGCAATTGAATAAGCGAAATAGTTTAAGTGTGTAGGATTTTTTTCAATTACCCAAGGAAAACTGTCTAACTAAATCTTACTTTTTATTTTGTCCAACAATGATTCTAATATTCTATTAGATTCTGGGAGGAAACAATATTGCATCAGCAATTTAAGTTATTTGCAGATGAAACAGTAGCTCAATGCCTTATTGGGGAACAAATAAGCTCCTTTTCCAGCTTCCATACCTATGAAAAAGTATGACTAATCTCCGAAGAACAGAAGCTGAAAACTGGCAAGTTACATGACTGTAATAGCAATAACATTTAGACTTGTATACCACTTGACAGTGCTTTACAGCTCACTCTAAGCAGCTTTACAGCATATTGCCCCCAACAATCTGAAACCTCATTTTACTGACCTCAGAAGAAGCGAAGGCTGAGTCAACCTTGAGCTGGTGAGATTCAAACGGCCAAACTGCTGGCAATTGGCAGTCAGCAGACGTAGCTTGCAATACTGCATTCTAACCATAGTGCCACCACAGGTCATAAACTGTACATTTACAGGCTGTGCTGCAAACACCTGTTAAATCCTGGTCTAGACAAGTCAAAGAAACAAGGACAATATAGATTGGGAATGTAGAATTATAAGTGAGCTGATGTTGAAAATGTATTCATCTCCCTAAGAAAGTCCAAAATGCTATCCTGTAAAGATGTATCTACCTTAAATAGTCTGGTAGCATGTTTTCAATATTATTAAGCCACACAAGCTTTTGTGAATGATAGTGCACTTCATTAGATGCTGTGGAGGGCCAACTTGATTTAAGATTTAAATTGGGTTGAGTTGGTAAGGAAGGGGAGGAGGTAGGGTGGTTATGCAGATTCAGTGTGAGACATGTTAATGAAGCAGTTGAAAATTACACATAAAGCACTTTTATATTTAGCAGAAGTCCCCAATTCCCCAAAGCTTTGCTTAATATAATATTGTGCAAAACCACGGAGTTGCTGAACTAAGGAACTAGCCATATTCCAGTAAACAAGGGTAGTTATGGAAAATAACAGATGGTGTAAGATAAAATGAATAATTGAATGTACTTCTTCTTTTTGGTATATATATGTTATTCTCCTTTTTTGGTATAGTTTAATAAAAGTAACGGCCTGGGCTAAGCTGAGGTCATGAAATGTATAAAAGTGATGCCTCAGGAAGAGCCAGGGGTTCAGAATCTGCCGTGCTAGTGCTCTGAACCTTGTGCACAAATAAACCTGTGTTCTCCAACTTTTTGTGGTCTTGTGTCCTGATTTTGGAAGCAAGATTTGCTGCAACATTTAAATGATTGAGTTGTAATGTGTTAAAACTGCTTTGTGTATCTAAAACTTCTGAGGTAGCCCTGAATTTTTGAAGTATGTAAGATCAGCAATTGAGCAATTATGCCAATTAATGTTCTTTTTTTCAAAGCAGTTACTTTGATATCTAAAATCCCAGGAAACTGAAATGTTCTGTGATACTTAATATTATTTTTGAGTCATGATGCCAAATGTGTGTCATTACTTGCACAAAGTCAAATCCTTTTGACCTCCTTTCTGGAAGATAATGACATATATAATGTTGGCAAAAGAGCATGTGAAAATTGCTCTACTATTTTGTGAATTGATTGGGACCTAAGATTGTACTGTTGATGTAAATTTAGAGGCAAAGTTGACATCAGTTTGGCCTAGTGGAACTGGGCACGAGGCTGGAAACCAGGAGACAATGAGTTCTCATCCTGCCTTAGGCACGATGCCAACAGGGTGACCTTGGACCATTCATTCTCCCTCAGCCCAGCCCAACTCACAAGGTTGTTGCTGTAGGAGTAGGAAGGAGTATGAGGTATGTTTGACACCTTGAGTTATTTATAAAAATAATAAAGGTGAGATAAAAATAAATAAAAATAAAGTTGGGTTTGTGACAGGACATGCCACTCATTTAAAGATAATTTTCTGTTATTTCTAATTGCTTGTGAGACTCTGCTTACACATTGATGATTGCTCATATGAAAGTATGGGTCAGACACCTGAGAACTAAAATGTCCTTGGTCAGTATGAATTGTAGCTTATTAATAATATGCTTGAGTGGCTTGAACTGTGAACTGTAGATGACAATATGTAATGGAATGCACAGGTAACCTTGAAGAAAGGGGACTTTCAGATTTGTCTTAATTTACAATAAAGTAGACTTATCTAATCGAGTCATATTTTCTATCTGATTTACTCAGGAGGGCTGACATCAATCTTGCAAGTCCTTAAGTACAAACTTCCATTTCTCCACTTTTAACTGCTTGCTCTATTAGGGTGATTCCTTCTTTAGTTTCTTCCTTTGACAATTAAGTGACTATGGACTCCTGTCCCTTGTCTGATTGTTTCCTATCCCTTCTCTCCTTTCCTCAAGGTCACCTATGCACTTCATTATTCAGCCAGGGGTGTTCTCTTGTCCTGTTACTGTGATCTATCTTTTAATAAATCCTCCCTGGGGATTGATTTGACTGTATTGATTTGTCTATTGATCTTACTAGGTGGATAATTCAGCATTCTCAATGTCTGGTTTAATTCCATCAGTTGAACATCTTTATCCAGTGGGTCAGAATAAATGCAGTATATGTTAGGTTATTTAGCATAGCACCTGGCTATAGGCAATAGGCTTTATGGTATGGAAACTGGTAGGAAACATGTAGGTGTGCAGGGCAATTTTTAGATTTTCTATTTAATGTGATGTTTATATATTTAGTTTCATTTTAGGTAGGCTAAGATTGATGGGAACTGGAAGTTTTGAGGTGAGATGGAATTTGAAAAGAGATTCTTTCCTATATACCCAAGTGAAGATGGTCACCCCAATTTAAACCTTACATCATTTTAACCATTTCATGCATCTGATGAAGTGAGCTGCAACGCATAAAAATTATGCCTTTTAATAGCAATGGCAATAGCATGTAGACTTATATACCGTTTCATAGTGCTTTACAGCACTCATTAAATGGTTTACAGAGTCAGCATATTGTCCCCAACAATCTGGGTCCTCAGGATGAAAGGCTGAGTCAACCTTGAGCCAGTGAGGATCGAACTGCTGGCAGTCAGCAGAATTAGCCTGCAATACTGCATTCTAACCAGAGCACCACCAGACTAAAATGTGTCAGTCTGAAAAAGTGCTACCAGATTCCTTCTGATTTTTGGCTAACATATATTAACGCCACTCTCCCCTTACAATGTTTCTTATGAGAAGTTACCTGTCTTAAAAATCACTGGGTCTTCTCCAGAGCATGTTTTAATGTCCTCTCAACCCCCAGCATTCCAAATATATAGAGGTGCCTGACAGAACATATGATTATACAATGCAAGTTTTATGTTGATATTCAGTTAAAGTTATTCTGGGGCCTAAGACCAAAAACGCTTGAGCAGCTGAATGAATTCAACATTTATTAATTTTTAACAGGCAGAAACCCAAAGGTAACATGTATGGTAGCTTCAGGAGGTTTGGAATAATGCATACACTTAGCAGAATTGTCTTACATATGGTTTATGGATATATGTATATGAACAATTTTCCAACTTGGTGTACCCTAGACGTGATGGACTATAGCTCATATTATTACCTTTGACACTGCCAAATGCTATTTCCATAATCCTCAGCAAGCATGAACAATGAGTCAATTTGCTCCAAGAAACCCCTTTCCCCTCCGCGCCCCCCAGCCTATTTTGGCAACCAGAAGCCACCTAGAGAGGGAGGAAAAGCAGGAGGGGACGTAAACCAAAATGTTGATCTTAACCTTATAAGAAACCCTATGGGAAAAAAAATTGGCTTCAGGAGGCCCATGTGGTTCAAATAGATAATTTATTTTGCTTATGAATATTTATTTAGCTGTACTTATAAGCCATGTAATCTAGACAATTAAAGCATTAAAGTCCATAAAATCCCTGCATGAAATAAGTAAGAAAAAAAGAAAACTGCTGGCATCCATTAAGAGCAACAACCTGTGAATGAAATAGCCCCTAAAAATCTTTGTCTTCTGAACAGCAGAAGGGAATAGAGTTAATCTAAATTAAACCTGAGTGTGTGATGTACAACATCAAAATGTTGAATTCCATTTAAAAACATTTCCTCCCAGTTTTGATATTTAAATTTTTGTTTGGCTGCAGGAAATAAAAAAAAAACGAATTCAAAAATAGAAGGAAATATAGCCCCCAAGCAGATACTTCAGGATGACTATATTTTTCTACTCTGGGTTTTGTAATTACCAGATTCATTTTTGATCAGCTATTTTCTGAGATTACTTGCAGTTTCTTGCAGCCATTGGCATTGCACTCTGAAGATTAGTCACCCAAACTCATTTGACATTATGATGACCCCAGTAAATGTACGGAATAGCCTCTCATATTATCTCCTCCCTAGCTGACAGGGTTTGAGAGAACTGGAGCATGCAGGGACATGCTGTATATGCTCTGCAGATTGGTTTGTCTTGTCTCATTTCATTAGCTGCTCCCACAAGGGGTTCAGGTGAGTGGCTCTCTTCCTTGGTTTCTTTAGCTCCCTTTTAAATATAGGGATAAAGAGCCCTATGGAAACTCTTTATCCCTATGGAAGAGTTTCAGAAAGATAATTTTCCTGCCTAGTGATGGGATTTCCAAAAACTGTCCCATCTTCTTGATTGAAGCTCTCTTGATTTTGGATGTAGGTTTCTGTCCCTCTTGCTACTTTCTTGAAAAGGAGGAGCTTTTACCCTCAATGAAAATGACTGACAAGAAGTGGGGTTATAACAGTGGAAGAAGCAAAGGAGAGATTGTCAGTCATGAAGGTAAGACATAGAATAAAAGATAAATTAAACCCCTTTATTCCAGCTACAGATATATGGAAGCTTCCTCTACACATACTTTGAATGATCTGAGGACAGAAACAGTGGCAACCAGTATTATCCTTCTTTGTGTGTTCTATATCTGAAGAAGAAAACAAATGGAAAGAACATTCACATTTCAGCCTAGTCTTGCCCAGTGGATGCAGTGTTATTAAAGCAGAATCCAGATAGTCCAAAATTTCTTCCAGATAACCCTCAGTAGAGCAGTGCTAATACTCCTTGAAAGCATTTCGGCCTTGCCCTGTCCTCAAACAACTCCCAGCATCCTTCATCTTCAACCTTGCTATTTAGGGTTTGATTCACCAATATTGGGATGACCACAGTTCCCCACTAGTGCAGAGATGGTATTCAGCAGGTTCTGACCAGTTCTGGAGAACCGGTAGTGGAAATTTTGAGTAGTTCGGAGAACCAGCAAATACCACCTCTGACTGGAGATTTTACAGTTTTCTTCCCCTGTCATGCCCACCAAGCCACGCCCATGGAACCAGTAGTAAACATTTTTGAATCCCACCACTGCACTAGTGGTATACATATTCTGTTGCAGCCTTCAGTTTAACCATGTTAAATTCTCATTTTGGGTTGTCTTATCATGCTTGTGTCACTTGCTCCTACTTTCTCTAAACATTTTGGCTATTTGCTCAGCCTCTAAGAAGCAATAAAATTACAGAGCAGGGAAAATGTTCTATATTTGATCACAGAGCCAGTGTATAACAATTGTGGACACCAAATCCATCTTGAGCATTTTTCCCCCATTATTTCTTGGGAGGAAAAAATTGAATCTTTTCTTCACTAGGATTGAAATTAGTTCATAATGTTTATTTTCTCTGCCACATTTTTGCTTCCTTGTGCTTTTTAAAACCCCAAAGTCACTGCATTGTGCTTTCTTAAATGAAGTTTTGTTTGTTTTATTGCCATTGGTTTTCTGAGGAATGTATCCTGTGGGATGTATTAGGCTGAAATGAACTACTGTTTTCAAGTGTTTGTTTCTTTAGGACAATGAAGCCACAATAGTCTTGCAACAGAAGTTACCTTTGCAATTCTCTAAGAATTCTTTTACAGGCCAATCCAGCTGCCTCACCCAAATAGTATTATCATCTTCCAGGTGTACACTTCTAAAGTTCATCAAACCCTTTTGTTTTGTTTTTTTCTACAAATAAAAATCAATGTGAAAGGAAAAAGTGGCATGGCTGATCAATATGTTTTAATTCGTAGCAGTCCCCAATCTATTTTTTAATGGTGGGCATGTCTGGAATGTTATGGTGGACAAAAGAAAAATCATTTACAGGAAGGATGATCAAGTTGCTTCTCAGCATCTCCAACGTGGTCCTGAGTGTTACGTTCACTATCTTATCTTATTTTCATTCAAAGTGAAACAGAATAGAGCTGGAAGGGGCTCTGGTGGTCGATACAGATTAACAGAGTTGGAAGGAAATTTGTAGGCCATCCAGCTCAACCCCCACAAGCAGACCCTACACTATTTCTGACAGAAGGCAGTCTAGTCTCTTCTTGAAAGCTTCCAATCATGAAGCTCTCACAACTTCTGACTCTAATCCTAAACCACAACATAATTAAGAGAGAGAGAGAATAGATACGTAGCTTGAAAGTATTCTTAAAAAAAGAATAATGTACAGCAATCTGTCCATAGCTAATATTGATATGAAATAGTAAAAGCACAAGAAATCCTATGAAGGAATAGTTGATCTTGGTTTTGTTTCTTAGATGCAGTTTGTACAATTTAAAAATGTGGTCCAAGTTCAGCATTATTTCTGGAGAAATTCCAAAAATGTATTGATTGCAATCTTTTCCTTTACCTGGTTACGTCAATGTCTTCTCAAGGTCCTCAAAAGTGGAGATGCCATAAGATTCTGAGAGAGCTCTGGCATAGAATGGGAGATGAGTGTAGTGATGCTGGTTAAGTGGTGGGCTTATGGAGAAAAAGGGATGGTAACTGAGAAAGGGAATTGAAGAAAAGGAAAGAGCAAAAAATGGAGGAAATAGAGCATATACATAGGGCATAGTAGGCAGCAAGAGAAGGAATAGGGAGGCAAAGACAGGGAGGGAAGTACAGAAAAAGATAAATAAGGCCAAAAAACGAGGAAAAATGACACTGGATGAAACAGGGAGGTGATACCAAGAATTAGGTTGAAATGTACATATTAAATTGTCACAAAAAACTTTTCTTTAGATGGTAGATCTAGGGTAAAGGCTACTAAAATGGTGTCAGTAATTGGATTAGTGGCTGAAAAGTGGTTCATAGAGTTGTACAGGTGGAAAGAACAACGCAGGCAGCAAAGAGTATTAAAATTCAGGAACTGATATTAGTGAACAGGTTTCAAGTTCAGTTACTGATTATGAGTCCACAAGTGGCATGTTAAGTGGGAATGTGACCTTGTGTAAGCAATCCCAGAAGAAAAGTATAAATTGGAATAAGACAATCAGTGTCACGGCCCTATCGGATCCTGGTTTGGAAGAGGAGAAGTTGGAACATCTCCCCTGGAATGTTTGCGGGGCTGAGGATGTGTTCTGACCCAAACCTTATAATGACATGGGAAAATACCCAAACAAAGCTGAATACCATACAATTAAATACCCGTGAAAATTTAAGAATATATATACATATACATATACATATACATATACATATACATATACATATACATATACATATACATACATACACACACACATACATACATACATACATACATACATACATACATACATACTGAGGTTTTCGTGGGTATTTTTATGTGGATCTTTGGTTATTCGGGTTTTCTCACGCGTAAAATTGGAAGTATCTTGGCGACGTTTCGACGAAATCATATTCGGCATCTTCAGGCTTGTGTCTTCAGCTTTGTGCTTCTTGGAGTAATGTGACTTTGCAGCTGCTTCTTCCTTTTAACTGCTAGTGGGGGTGTGACTTGATTGGGTGGGGGCTTGGCTGTGTTCTGATCAGAAAACAAATATTGCATCTCTACAGGGAGGAAACCACTATCTGACCAGGACTTATGAAAAACTTGAAGTCCAAAGAGCTTCCATTTTATGTGACCTCGCATTCCTTCACAACTGCCGAGATCAAAATTTAATCCCCATAAGCTTCCTGTTGAAATTCCATGCCAACACAGCAGCCAGCAAATGCATCCTAAAAAGAACAGAATTGGCCCTAATTAGAAATGAACTTCACACAAAAAGATTCCTCCAAGACCAAATCAACAAAGATCTCCTCACACTTCACCTCAGACTCAGCAACAAGATTCACCCCGCACTTTGGGACAAATCCAAACAACTTGCTGTCTGGAGAGCCGAAACACAGAGCACCCTCAAGACAGACACACACACCAACAAACTCAGAAAACTACAAAAACACCAGAAACAAACTCCTCCCCCCTCACAGCCACACATGAAACAAACAGTGCACAACATCTCAGACAAGATCCTCACTGAAGCCGAAACCAATGTCCTTTCGAAAGGATTCAACTTTGCTGTTGTTCCCAAACACATCCCCACAGAAACCATTATATGTGAAGTTGAAACCAGCCTGACCAAAACCAACCCTGATGATGCTAACAGAATCAGATTCAAAATCACCAACATCCTCTGCACCAGCAAACCACCCAAAAGCAACTTATCCAAAGAAGAACAAACTCCACGACCCCACCACCTACCTAGAAAAAACCACCAGGTCCAAAATACCCCCACCCCCCATCAGCGAAGAAATCCAGCAAAGAATCATACCCAGAGAGAAATCATCCAGATGCCCTAAGCTTTATGGCCTCCCCAAGATACACAAAGAAGGAACCCCATTTAAACCAATAGTCAGCTCCACAGGCTCACCTCTACAAAACCTAGCCAAATTTCTTGCCAAACAACTACAGCCCTATGCAGAATCCATCAACTCCCACGTAAGAAACTCATTCCAGTTCATTGAGATCATAAAGAAACAAAACTTACACCCCAGCGACCTACTAGTGAGCTTCAATGTCATATCCCTCTTCACCCAAGTGCCTATAAAAGAAGCCTTGACAGCCATCCAAAACAAATACAATCCCCCCAAGCACATCCTAGATCTGACCAACCACTGCCTATCCAATAAATACTTCATCTACAACAGACAAAACTACAAACAAATAGAAGGAGCACCCATGGGATCACCCCTCTCACCTGTCATCGCAAACCTCTACATGGAACACTTTGAAACACAAGCTCTAGAAAAATATGATCACAAACCCAAACTCTGGCTCAGATATGTAGATGACACCTTCATATTCTGGCCACATGGGAAAGAAAAACTGAACAACTTCCTCACACACCTCAACAGCCTACACCCCAAAATACAATTCACCATGGAAACAGAAGCTAACAATTAACTTCCCTTCCTAGATGTCTTAGTATACAAAAAATCCAATGCCTCCCTAGGACACACCATCTACCAGAAGAAAACACATACAAACTGCTATCTACACAAAGTCTCACACCACCACCCAGCACAAATCAATTCTGTAGCCAAGACACTCATCTCCAGAACAAAATGCTTAGCCAACGAACAACACCTAAAAACTGAACTACACACTCTCACTAATGTACTAACAGCCAATGGATTCCAAAGAAAGAAGATTACCCACCTAATCCAAAAAGAAACCCCAACCAAAATCCAAGACAGAGGACAAGAGAATGGCAAAGCCCTCCTCCCATATATAAAAGGCACTACAGACAAAATCAGCAAGATCCTCCAAAAACACAACATAAAGACAGCATTCTTCACAAACTGAAAAATATCCACCATCCTAAGAAACCCTAAAGACAGAATCGAGTTAGAAAACCAAGGAGTATATGAAATCCCATGCACTGCCTACCCCACCACATACATTGGACAAACCAACAGAAGAATAAGTACACACATTGAAGAACACAAGAACTCAATCAAAAAAGAAGAACCAACCTCTTCCCTGGTCCAACACCTCAAAGCCAGTGGACATGAGATTGACTTTAAAAATACCAGAACTATCGCCAAAACTGAACACTTCAACAACAGAATAATCAGAGAAGCCACAGAGATAGAAAAACGCCCACACAGCATGAATAAACAAGATGATACCTCCCGCCTACCAGCCATTTGGAAACCTGCCCTCATTAACAAATGAGTACCTAACATGAAGAATGACACCAGACCCACACCCACGAGGGCCGCACAAGATGCTACCACCACACTTCCACATAGAAAGCAGACTCACACCCACACAGAAGATGAGACACGACCATGGACCAGAAGCCGTACCGCAGCTACATCACTACCTGCTTCAAACCCCTCCGACCCATACATGAAGCGAACGGACACCCACCATGAAGATGTGGCATGACCACAAACACGAAGCCAAACCCCAGGATCACAGCTCACCAGCTCAAATCCCCCAGCAACTAAGACTAACCTGAGCACAACCAAGCCCCCACCTGAACAGAACACACCCCCAGCCAATCAGAACACAGCCAACCCCCCAACCAATCAAGTCACACCCCCGCTAGCAGTTAAAAGGAAGAAGCAGCTGCAAGCTCACATTACTCCAAGAAGCACAAAGCCGAAGACACAAGCCTGAAGATGACGAATGAGATTTTGTTGAAACATCGCCAAGATACTTACAATTTTATGCAGGAGAAAACCTGAATAACCAAAGATACACACACACACACACACATATATATTCAAGAGAATAGATACATAGCTTGAAATATGAGAGACTGACAGAAGAATATCCTGATTCTTCTTTGGTGATACAACTGATGGCATAAAACAATATGCCTTTATCCCATTCCCTTTGTCAAATTATTCAACTAACCATTTATAGTTAGTTTGATTCCTCAATCTGCATATGCTAAATATAAAAACACCTCTTTGTCAAACCTGACTTCTGATAACTATATGGACACAACTATGCAACAATATAGAAGTGATTTGTCATTGTCCTTTTGCAAAAGAAGGTCGTCTTTCAAAGATTGCACAGAATTCTAAGGTAGAGTTATGGTTTCCCCTGATGGTCTTTATCCAAGTCCTAACAGATATACTGTTTATAGTTCTACTTAACTTCTGGATCAAACAAGGACAGTCAGGTGCTGCCACCTGCTGAAACCTTTGTGTCATAAACAGCCTAATATAAACAATGGGAAGCAGAATGTTGCAATTTAATATGGAAACACTGAATATCTTGTGAATTATTAGTTTGATCCAGTCCGTGCACCTAAAACTAGAATCCCCACTCCTTTTGGGGAAAATGATTTATTTAGCAGGATGGTTTAGGACATCAAAGGATGGCTATTTTAAATTAGAACATAGAATAATAGGTTTGGAAGGGTCTTGGAGATCTTCTAGCCCAAGGGTCTTCAAACTTGACAAGTTTAAGACTTGTGGACTTCAATTCCCAGAAATCCTGAGCCAACATGACTAGAGGAGGAATTCTGGGAGTTGAAGTCCACAAGTCTTAAAGCTGTCAAGTTTGAAGACCCCTGTTCTATCTCAACTCCCTGCCCATGACAGGAGATCCTATACCATTCTGGACAAATGGCTGTCCAGTCTCTTCTTGAAAACCTCCAGTGTTGAAGCATCCATAACATCTGGAAGCAAGCTATACCACCGATTAATTGTTCTCACTGTCAGAAAATTACTTCTTAATTCTAGGTTGAATCACTCTTTAAAGATCTTCCGCCCCGTTACTTCTTGCCCTGGTTTCAGGGTGCTTTGGAGAATAAGTTAACTCCTTTTCTCTGTGATAGCTCCTCAAGTACTGGAAGAATGCTATCACATCACCCCTAGTCCTTCTCTTTGTTAGACTAGAAATACCTAGCTCTCTCAATCATTCATCATATGGTTTAGTCTCCAGACCCCTTGTCATCTTTGTTGTTCTTCTCTCCAGTTTTCTAGGGTGTCAACATCTTTTCAGTATTGCGGTGACCAGAACTGGATGGAGTATTCCAAGTGTGGTCTCATCAGTGCAATAAAACTATACTATCACTTCCCCTGGTCTTGAAATTATCCCTCTGATGATGCATCCTAAGACTGTAGTAACTCTTTTTGGCAGCTGCAGCACATTTCTGACTCATATTTAAGTAGAAGTCTACTAAGACACCTAAATCTCTCTCACAGTTGTTACTGTTGAATCTGGTACCACCTATTCTATATCTGTGCATTTGGTTTTTCTTGCCTATGTGTAAGATCTTACTTTTCTCACCAGTGAATTGCATTTTGTTGGATAGCGACCAGTGTTCAAATCTGTCAAGTTCTTTCTGAATCTTTAGTCTATCATCTGAAGGATTGACAATGCCTGCCATCTGGGTGTCATCCACAGGGAGTGGCATGATAGCAGTCTTCCAATATCTCAGGGGTTGCCACAAAGAAGAGGGAGTCAAGCTATTCTCCAAAGCACCTGAGGGCAGGACAAGAAGCAATGGATGAAAACCAATCAAGGAGAGAAACAACCAAGAACTAAGGAGAACTTTTCTGACAGTTAGAACAATTAATCAGTGGAACAACTTGCCTCCAGAAGTTGTGAATACTCCAGCACTGGAAGTTTTAAAGAAGAGATTGGATAACCATCTGTCTGAAATGATATAGGGTTTCCTGCATAAGCAGGGGCTTGGACTAGTCACTGGAAGACTCCAAGATCACTTCCAACTCTGTAATTCTATTCTATCTCACTAGTGAGGACCTCTCAAACTACTGCGCCAGACTGATCCTTTAACACTTTGGTTCCAAGCTGTCAAAACACTTTGAACTGACCACAGAAAGAGTTCAAAAGTAAGTGTAGCTCTTTAAGACCATTTGAAATATTAATTGTGCTTGGCTCCAGTTAGCAGACCTGCAACTCAGCTTTTTGTACTTCCTATATAATCCTCCAAAGAAATCTGTGCATTACATATTAGAAGAATAAATGTGACAAAAAGATCTCTATATAATAGGAGAGCTATGCCATATAATGCCTGTAAACGTGGTGACGATTCATGGATACTTTCAGGGCCCTGCAATTACTTAATGTGGTATCTGTAAGTGAGCTAGAGGAATGCATTATAATTGCCAAGGAAAAACTGTAGAAAAAGCCTTCTTGGGAGAAATGACCCATGAGTTCAAACTGTTTTATAAGGAGGTTTAGACATCAGGGATGTCTACAATACTAAACAACACAGTATCAAGAGGAGAGACCTTCAAATTTCTAGGTTCTATCATATCATAAGACCTAAAATGGACACCTAGCATCAAAAACATCATAAAAAAAAGCACAGCAAAGAATATTCTTTCTGCGCCAACTCAGAAAGCTCAAACTGCCCAAGGAACTGCTGATACAGTTCTACAGAGGAATTACTAAGTCTGTCATCTGCACCTCTATAACTGTCTGGTTTGGTTCTGCAACCCAACAAGACAGACACAGACTTCAGAGAGTAATTAGGACTGCAGAAAAAAAACAATTACTACCAACCTGCCTTCAGTCGAGGACCTGTATACTGCATGAGTCAAAAAGAGGGCTGTGAAAATGTCTACAGATCCCTCACATCCTGGACATAAACTGTTTTAACTCCTACCCTCAAAACGACGCTATAGAGCACTGCACATCAGAACAACTAGGCCCAAATGCCATCACTCTGCTAAACAAATAATTCCCTCAACACTGTCCAACTATTTACAAAGTCTGCACTGCTATTACTATTAATCTTCTCATCACTCCTTATCACCCATCTCCTCTCACTTGTGACTGTATGACTGCAGCTTTGTCGCTTGTATCCTTACAATTTATACTGACTGTTTCCCAGTATGATTTGATTGTTTATTGTACCCTATGACTATTATTAAGTGTTGTACCTGATGATTCTTGACTCTTGACGAATGTATCTTTTATTTTGTGCATACTGAGAGCATTTGCACCAAGCCAAGTTCCTTGTATGTTCAATCACACTTGGCTGATAAAGTATTCTATTCTAGTAATTAGGTGCTGCTGTAATTGTTTTAAAAGAATGCAGGAAACTGTTTTAAATAAGTGTCTATTGATGAGAATAACATGATTTGATTCTAAAATCCCATTCACACAAGCATGTCAAGGGCATAATCGGCTCCTAAAATGAAGCTATGTGAAGATAGCTCCATCATGTGGTCAACGAATCACTATATGGGCCCAGTGACTTTCACAGGCGCATAAAGAGAAACAAAGTAGAGCTTGCATGCGCCTGTCTGTGAATAGTTAAACATACACAGCAAGCTTTATTTTTATTGCATTTTTCACAAGTGACTAGTATAGCAGAATGATCTCTTGCATGTTGACTCTATACCTGAGGAGGGAATATACCTGACTCTATACCTGAGGAGGGAATGAAGAGCTAGACTTGTTACCTCCATCACCTTTCCTCTCATCACTCTCTATATGTAGAATCTAACTGTTTGCAAAGGAATGTTTTCTTCAGGCTCTCTTCTAATTCCAAATTCTGGAAATCCATGATTATAATTTGAAGATAAACTGTGATAGAAAAAGTGATCTCTTTTCATCTGCAGAAGAGGCCAAGAATGATGGTGAGATGAAGCAGGTATACTGGTCCCCATTTTCCCTGCTTGTGTTTAAAGATTAAGGTGCTCCCACCTGCCACTGATGTCTTTCTTCACTGTCTTTACTTCTGCTGACCTGAAATGGTGAACAAGGAGTTAAAATGTCTCACTCTATGCCAGCAGTCCCCAATCTTTCTGGCTTGGTGGCCCAACTGGGGGAGGTGGGCGGGAGAGAAAGGATAGTTCCCTGTGAATGGCAGGCAGGAGCTTTGTGCATGAGGGCAAATGCTATCGCTTGATGAGGGAACCTTCGTGCTTGAGGGCAATTGGCTACCGCTGGTGCAAGGGGAGCTTTGTGTGTAAATGCAAATGGCCACTACTCGCACGACGGGAACTTCACCCGTGAGCACCAGTGACCACCACTCGTACAAGGTGAGCTTTGCATATGTGCACATGCTCACCCGCTGCTCGCGTAGCCCTGTTCCAAACAGGCCACAGCTTGGTAGTGGGCTATGGCTCAGCAGTTAGGGACCACTGCTCTATGCTGTCCAGGCCCTACAGCAACTGCCCTCCTCCACCCCTCATCAGAAAAGAGAAAGGAAGAAAAGTAGAATACCTTAACAATTTGTATATCTCTGTGTCCTGCACCAAAGGAAAGGGAAAAACTCTTGATCAGTTTCATATATGCCTTTCTTTGGACTCCTCAGAGGGCCGGTGGATGTAGTGAGGCAAGAGTTTTTTCTAATGGGGGAAGAGAGTCACAACCAAACAAACTCAATAACCACCAATCAATCAAGTCAACCAAGTTGGACTTGAAAATGAATCAGATCAACACTATTGATGTCCTAGAAGCACAGATGCCCTAGGGCTACTTTCAAATTGGCAGATTCCTTGCTGGATGTTACATGAAACAGGAATGGCTGAATAGGACTTATATCAGCCCTGCGTCCATTAATGTCACTTAAGAATAAATGTAATAATATGTGAAAGAAGCTTGTGAGGCCCAAATGATAAATTTCATTAGATGCAATAAAAGAGAATATGTCTTCCTGAAGTGACAGTTCTGGCCCATCATAAAATTAAACAGAACTATGCTTCTCCTGACTCTGATTTAATAAAAAAAGCAAATCTAGTCCAAAATGTAAACTGATGAATAAGATGAATAGCTAAAAGCACTGCAAACATTTTTTTCTTAAAATTAGGATTCTTTGAATGGTAATTAATCACGTCCAATGTGGCTTTAAGCCCCCTAGGTAGCCCGGGCATCAGACGTATTTCTGAGGGTTGAAGTTCACATAGCTAGATGATGCCCAATCATCTACTTCAGGAGGGAGGTGTAACCTTAGAATAAAATAGAGCTGGAAGGGACCTTGGAGGTCTTCTAGTCCAGCCCCCTGCTCAAGCAGGAGAACCTATACTATTTCAGATAAAGGACTGTCTAGTCTCTTCTTAAAAACCTCAGAGACTAGACAGTCATTTATCTGAAATAGTATAGGTTCTCCTGCTGGAGCAGGGGGCTGGACTAGAAGACCTCCAAGGTCCCTTCCAGCTCTATTTTATTCTAAGGTTACATCTCTCTTAGATGTACTAAGGCATTTGTCCCCTCAAAACCTTATGGAACAGCCAGATCTTGGCAGCTTTTAAAATGAAATGCATTTGTGCTGACTTGACCTGGAATGGAGCACTATTCCAAAGGGAAGGGCAGCTACAAAAAAGGCATCCTGCAGTCCACACCTAGATAGCCACCATTTCAGATTTATACAAACTGAAATTTGAAACCATGAAGATTTGAAATTTCAGTTTTCACCAAGTGTACATTTCTGTTGACCTCCAACTGGGTTTCATGGCAACTCCTCAAAAGCTAAACCCTAACAGGTTTATCTATTTTCAGAAAGACTGGAAGCTTTCATTTGACTTTAGCTTGACTCCAATTTGTCATAATATCTAACTTATCATATTATTCTCATTAGTAATCTGAAACATCTTCCAAATACTGAGATACAGTGTGATCTAGTGATTAGGTGGTAGATTAGGAGTAAAAAAATCCAGGTTTTCTTTTATCTTCGTTCAGAAGTTCCCTGATTGACTTTGGGCTAATCACTCTCTCTCAGTCCAACCTACCTCACAGTGTTATTAGTATCTGTATGAGAGAAACTCCTGAATGAATAGCAAAATACAAATTTCATAAATAAACAAATTTAAAGATTTTAGCTCTCTCCATGTATTTCTATCAGATATTTTTCCCCCCCAACATGCATCACGAATCTGCTTTCATATAACTTAAATTAATTTCATGTCACACATTTTAAGATGATAACCAAATTTTGATTTCTTGTGTATAATTCAAGGGTTCCCCACAATTGAGCCCAAAATTTAAGTTGCTAAGTGAGAAATTTGTTGAGTTTTGCCCCATTTTACAACTTTTCTTGCCGCATTTGTTAAGTGAATCACTGCATTTGTTAAGTGAATCACTGCAGTAATCTGGTTGTTAAGTGAATCTGGCTTCCTCACTGACTTTGTTTGTCAGAAGGTCACAAACGGTGATCAGATGACCCTGTGACCCTCCAACCATCATAAATACCTGTGACACTCCAACCATCGTAAATATCAACCAATTACTAAGCATTCAGATGTAAATCACATTACCATGAGGATGCTGCAGTGGTCATAAGTCACTTTCAGTGCTGTTGTAAGTCCAAATGGTCACTGAGTGAACTGTTGTAAGTCAAGGACTACCTGTAGTATAAAAAAAAGTGATGGTAGTGTCCTTGATTGCCAGATCCAATCCTCAGTCCTTGCTTACATTAAGATGGCACGTACGATGCATGTAGAAAAGGGAAAGGATTCTGGCTGAAATTACCATCTTGCCTTTTTTGCCTACTCTGCAATTGCCCCTGATTTGATGCCATGCAGGTTGAAGAGTTATAAAATACAAGAGGAGCAAAACAGAAGATATCCATAAATGTCTATGTCCTGCCCTAGAAGATTAGAATTATGAGAATTATATGAGATATTCTTGTAATAAGCACTTTCCCTAAAACTCTGTAATGGAGTTCTCACTTTCAGTTTGAGCCTGGAAAGGTGAAGATTGTTAAAGTTTGTTCAATAGCCCACCTAGTTATTTCTAGGAACTGACAATTCCTATCTTTTGGTATGTCTAATAAATAGATTGTTGTCAGCCTCTTCCTTTGAGTATGACTGCATTTTACGGATGCTTTGTGAGACAACAAATATCATACAGGCAATGCCCCTGTGCTAAAGGTAATTAAACAGAGAACAAATCTGACAATAGGTGGCACTGGAAAGCCTTTTACTGTACAGTGCTGCTAGTGATTTCCAAATCTGAAAGGTTCCTTCCAGAATACTAATCAAATTGAAAACCTCCATGGGAACATTTGGACCAGAAAAGTTGTTGGAGATAAATGAGTTAAGGCCTGAACAGCTCCAAATCCTCCCTCCTCAGGCAATTATTTTTCTTGTTATAAACGAGTGTGCATCATATTTTAATATGTAAGGAAATGTGTTGCTGTTTCTTATTCTAAGTGAGTGGGTTTGTTATAAATCAAGATTATTGCAAGATGGGCAACATGGAGGGTTGGTCCCCCATGGCTTTTTGCCTGGTTGCAATAGCCTACTGTAGTTCGGATCTTTGGCAGAGAACTATTCCTTGGCAGAGAAAGGCTTGGCTGAGTTGAACCTCAGAAGAGAAAAGGGGAAAAGCAAATGAAAGAAAGAAAGGAGGGCAATTCAAATAGAAGATAGCGGATAAGAAAAAGCCAGATTGTAGAGGGAGTTACCAACTCTTTGTGTGCCGTATGCCTTCCATATTTAAGGAAGGTATAAAAGATTTCCATCCTTGGCTAGTTTGAGTGCAGTTTTGATTGCTATTCTTATTGTAGCCATTCCCCTGGTGAAGAGATTTTTCTTTGAAATATATCAGGATTGAGACTTTGGAATAAACATATGAAATAGTCCCAATATGGTGTCTGTTATATAAAAGCATCTAAAACTTAGAATTACATTTTAAAAATGTTTTTATCAAATTCAACTATAAACTGCCTGAAGTCGTGGGAAATGATGGCATGTAAAAATGTTTCAAATAAACAACAGGAGATCTATCTGAACTGAGACAAAATAGCAGAATGCCAGATAATGTTTAGAGATGAACCCATGCAGTAATAGAATCTCAGAGATGTTAGGGATCAGGCAGCCCATTTATCTCCTCACTGTAAGAATAAATTAGCCTCCACAGATGTCTGTCTAGCCTTTATGTAACTTAAAGGGAAGCCCAACACTTCTCTAGATGATTGATCCTAATGTCAAATTGCTCCTATTTTTAGGAATGAATCTGGTTACTGGAAAGCCATGAATACTATACCCCGTATTTACCTCAAGAGTAACATGGTGAATACCAATTAAATCTAGGCATTTATATGGATATGAGGAATGTTGAGTTGGTAAGAAATTTTAAGTACTACAAAAATCCTCTGTTATAAGCCTGTAAATGGTAAGGTAGATCCAGTATTCCTAACCTTGCAGTTAGTAATCAACCTTCTTGAAAGGACCTCATGAAACAAGTCCCCGAGATAGCTTCATAAGAACCACAGAGACCTTCTCTGAATTTGGAAGGGAACCTCTGATCTTGGAGATGAAACAGACATCAGACTGCCCTTCTGAATCTTTACTACACTTCTGGGCAGAACTTCCCGACTGTAGAAAAGTTCCAAAGATGGCCAACAGAATGAACCTGAGGAATCATTCAGCATAAAGGCCTTCAGGACCTTTAGATCAACACTATATTAAGAACAAACACTAATTAAAACAATAAATCAGGAAAGACAATGAACCCTGCATCTTCTTATTACTGCCCATTGCTGAGAAGGCATTTGGAATCAGCAAAGCACTTTATTGTCAGACACTCTTAGTAAAAATACATTATTAAAAAAAAACACTTCAAGCTTTGAAAAGAGCATCTTTTTTCTACATCCTTACTACCTTTTCTGCTCTCTTTTAGAGGCTTTCAGTCATAATTTGTTTTTAATCTCAAACTAACCAGAAGATCCCCATAGTTTCTGAGAATACACGTGAGGAAAATTTGAAAGGGGGTAGCTTTTCTGTCCCCAATATAAATTATCCCAACATGAATGATAAAGAATGACAATATGAAGTAGCACTTAAAGACATATGTTCACCAGTTGGGTACTTTTTCAGTGTTTTTAACTGAAATACACAAAGCACAATATTTTGTTAATGAAAACAATTCTTTAGTTTAATGTACTTTACTGGATGTTTTGACCATGTGCAAGTGATTCTAGAGCAGGTGTATCGTGTCAAACTGGTGGCCAGTGGGCCAGATGTGTCATGTGCAGGCCACGTCCACCCCAGCTCTGTGAAAGGAGAAAACATCATGAAACATAACATGATGGCAACGTGATGCCGCAAGTTTGACACCCATGTTCTAGAAGGTCTAAATGAAAGAAATATTTCCATATGCATTGTTCTTACTTCAGAAAAATAAAAAATAGAAAGAGCTTATATTGTCATGAATATATAAATGAAAGCAAAGGTTCTTCTTCTTCCTTGCTTTACCCAAACCCATCCTTCTTTTCCCATCTTATTCCTTTCATATTCCTGGTTTTCAAAATCTCTGTTACTTGAACTATATTTGACATGTAAGACATTTATGCCCTTTGTAGATTAGGTCACAGAAAAAGATAGTCTGCAAAGTTGATAGCATTAAAAATTAATTATCAGGAATGTTCTAATAGTATGTCAGAGAATAGAGCCCAGGGTTAATTTAATGCTGGGGAGAGAAAATTCTTCAGTCTACAATGAAACCAGTATTTCCTCCCTCTACCCATGCATTTCTTCTTGGTTAGGAATGATCTTAACAAAATGGTAGGATGTAGATGAAAGATTCCATCCCCCCCCACTACAGTTTGGATTTTGAGAAATTCCTTTCATCTTCTTCCACATGTGTGACATGGCAGAGTCAACTGTTTTTATATGAAACATCATTCGACCGTGAAACGCAAGAACTTCCAATCCATCTTTGCTTCATCATTCACATATGTTCAATGCCATGGAAAACCTGCTGGCTTAAGAGAAGACAGTAGAGATAACAGTAAGGGGTGCAGAGTGCTGCTCTATGTTCTGTCCACTTCCTGTTGACTGCTCGAACACTGGGATCCACACGTTCCTCTTGGGTAGAACTTTGGCCAACCAAAGGCTTTGACAGATGGGCAGGATAGCAGAAGACGAGATATCACATGGTGGACTCTGATTCTTAGAAGGGAGAAACAAAACCCAGTTACAGATATATGACTGAAGGCAATTCTCCATAATTTTCCAATTTTGTTTTAATGGTCTCATTTTCAGAGTCTCTTCTTAGACCATATATTTATTAATAAGAGGTGAGATACAGGCATTCTGAACTATAATTTAGCACCTCTTTACACCTTTAATTCTGTTTTATCACCCTTATATTTTATATACGCTAATGAGTCCCACGTTAACATCCAGGTATTAATTTTTCCCATTTAGACCTTCATACCCAGAAATATTACTTTCATCCTAGCTTATGTATAGGATAGAGAGTCACCTCCTGGGAATTTATTTGTGACCCCTGATATCTTCTCACTTTCTGTCTTTATGGGATGATATTACAGTATTGTTGTCATCAACACTATCATTACCGCCAACCAATTATTTATACTATATATAGTAGATTTGCTTTAATTTAATATAATTTTGTGATTTGGTAGGAATTGACATTAAATTTATATCAATTTAATTAACAAATGAACTGAAAGAAATGCCAATGTATTTTTTTTTTTGCCCTATGCCTATCACTTTCTATATTTTTGGTGACATGAGACTTCCGCTATATTGCTAAAAGCTATGTAAATGTGATGAATGAATGAATGAATGAATGAATGAATGAATGAATGAATAGCTCTCTGTCTTATATAAGTTCCATGCTATGAGGCTGCCTGAATTGTTTTCAAATATCACTTTTTGAATGCTTTATTAAATAAGTAAAGGGTTAATCATAATTTAATAAAGCATTTCATTTGCAAACTTTCCCAAGTGAAGCAGAATTTATAGAACTTTCTAATCAGAGTTAGAGAGAACGGAAAATAGTTCCCTCTAGGATGACCAATTTCATATATCTCTATCTATGGGACCAGGAGTATCGAGTAGTGGTGTCCCTACACAAACAGCTTCAAAGTTTGTGACAAAAACCTTGTATAAGAAAGAGGAATAGCTTATGAAAAATGGAACTATTCCACAGATGCTGTGCACCAATTGTGATTTGTAGCAAATCTTAAAAAAAAATCATAAAGGAAATGAAACCACAAGAATAAAAAATGCAAAAATAAAAATTCATTTTTTTAAAGTTCAAATTTGAAACTACTCTTTGTTACGGATGGCCCATTAAAAATAAATAAATATAAACAGATTCCATCTCTGCCTCAGGGAACTTACTCAGAATACACAGAAGAATAAAAAAAACCCAATGACCATTATCCATTTTTAAAGATGGATTATTTGCAAAAGTTTCACACCACTCAAGTGGGTTTATTGCCTGCTTTGAGACACGAAAGGAAACAACTAAATCAATCTGATAAAATAGTTCAGTCTGTAGCTAAGCCACATATTAACTGTTCTATTGTTTGCAAAAAAAAATTCTTTAAAGACTTCTTTAAATGAAAACTTATTTCACTGAAATTTAATGTTCTCACCAAATACTTTTCTTCCTTTGTACCCACTTTTTAAGGAAATCATTAAGGGCAAAAATGTTCTTTCACTTAAAAGGAACACGAAATACTTTCCAGCAGTTGATCTCTGGCACAGAGATTTTGCAATCAGTTTCAATTTTATGCCCTAGAAATTTCCAAATACCACAGAGCAGAGGAGAGCTTTTTATTGAAATGAATCATAAATACGTATCTTTAGTTGAGTTTTAAGTAACACTTTCTTTCTGGGTAGTATGCATCAGATATACTGAAAAAAATATATCTGTATTCTCTGAATGTTTCAAAAGTATTCAAGCATGCTCACTTCTATATTTTTGCTTAGGAGATACTTGCACATGTGATTTTAACATCTTTGTAAGATACCTGTGCATATGACTGCCATGATTTGCACAGACCACATGTTGGAAACTATACAGTTGCGCTGATTCACTTTGATATATTTTACCATGTCTTGCTTCTTCATAATCTGGTGATCCCCCTTGCCATGCTGCATCTAAATGTCTCTAACAGACACTCTGAAATTAGTTGGAGAACCCTGCTTATATTTCCAATAGTAAGTTTGGCTCACAGTGTGGTAGCCAACGGTAGGATTTTCTCATCAACTTATGGAAATTTCTCCCCAAGCCTGCTTTCCTGACTCCTCATTGTCTTCTTTCAGGAAAAGAACTGGAGACCAGTCAACTTGTTGATGAGATGAAAATAACTATTCCAGGCCCAGGCAGACTTTAAGTTTTCCTATTACTTATTTCATTTTTCTCTGCTTAAAATGAACTCAATTTTAACATTTCTATTCATTGTTTTGAAGCATGCTGATTTACTTTCAGACCCCTTCCTCCCCTTTCTGGGTAAACTATTGTAGCTCCTTTGGGAAATATGTCAGTAAGCCTTAACAGTCTATCGCTGCCTTTATTAAATCCTCAAAATGACCCATTAAACATGACTGATGATGCTAATGACAGAACTCTTTCCATCTTCAGAATGAGAAGCCCTTCCCTACTAAAACCAACTTAAGACGTGCTTATTCACTATAGGACTTTATATCTGAGCCTCCTTCCCAGCTTTTGTGGTATGTCACTGTTTTTTGATAGCAGATACAGTGTCTCTGATATTTTTTTCCTTCTGTTCAATCATATCTCATTCTCTGAGATTACTCTGGGCAAGTTTTCTTGGCAAGATTTTTCAGAAGTGGTTTGCCATTGCTTCTTTCCTAGGTCTGAGAGAGTGACTGGACCAAGGTCACCCATCTGGCTTCATACCTATATCTCTTATGCCTATATAACAGACATATATCACATGAAATACTCAGCTAATGTTGAAACTGATACAGGAACAAAACAGTCAAACTATCCTTGTGCTGTTGAAGGGATTTCCCTGATGTGAAACCGAATGTGTCAATACTCTTTCTCTTCAGGCAAATGGCTTGAATCAAAGTCAAAATTGAGGGCTATCCAAAGCTGGATGTAAACTAGACTCTTGAGAAATTTCTTTTGAACCTTGGACCTTTTGAAATGAGAAGGATATTTCCCAAAAGAAAGCTAATTGTCTGGGCAACAGACCTAAGTTGGCCTCAGGAATGAGAGTTACGGGCTGGTCAAGCAGCTGGTCATGTTCAAAAGTTCCACTTTTGCCCATGATGGTCTCATTTTTTATTCAAAAGCTGTCACACAGCCATTACTGCTATCCTGTTGCTTTTACATCTCTGTGATGAATGTGATCAAAAGGTTGCTACCTACTGTGACATTGATATGATGAGGTCAAGTGCCACTTGCCTAAAAATCTCTTTCAAGGCTGAAATGGTGGCAAATGATTTACTACATCTGCTAGGTTTTATTTAAACAAGGGCTTCCAGAAAGTATATCCCTCAAAAACAGATGCTGATAGTAGTACAGTCGTAAGTCTCCCTTCCCCACAATGGCAGGGATCTTATTTGCATGAGATCTCGTGCAAAGCTACAACTGCCTCATATGGAACCAGCACAACAATTGTATCTGGCTTTTAACAGCAAGGTGACCTCTGTTTTTTAATCCCTGTGACATTGTCAATAAAACTGAAGCAGAACAGAAAGAGCATTCTTATCAGGGTTGTGGGACGGTATGCAGAAGTGATTATGACCTTATTTTGTTAAACCCTGCCCAGGTTTTCCAGACTCCCAGCAAATAACATCTTGATTAAATTCTGAATAACTGAATTTTCAGGTGTTGACTCAGGTTCCACCATTATTATGAATAAGAACCAGATGCAATTCTTAGCTTGCATTACTTTTGATTCTTTACAGAGATTGAATGCCAATTGTATTTTAGATCTGCTGAAAGGAGGTTGCCCCCAAATATGGCAAATGATGAGCTATTCTA
Organism: Pseudonaja textilis; assembly: GCF_900518735.1. The sequence goes on along the minus strand of NW_020769314.1, from coordinate 33,571,915 downwards.
AAAACAACAACAACAGCTAGTGTAACACTCTGAGATGGCTTTTAAACAGCCTAGTAAGACCACATGAATTGATGAAAGGACTGAAGAAGAACACTGATAGTCCCAAGGGTGCTTTTCCAAAAGGCAACTGGGTTTTCTTGGGGTTTTCCTTAAAGATATTTTACTTCTCATCCAAGAAACTTCTTCAGTTCAGAACTGAAGAAGCTTCTTGGATGAGGAGTGAAATATCTTTAAGTTAAAAACCAAGAAAACCCAGTTGTCTTTTGGAAAAGCACCCTTGGGACAACTATGAACTGGATGATTGAAACTCTTTATACAGACAAGAACTCTGATACCTGTGCAACAACAACAACAGTAAAAGAACTAGGAAGCAGATGTTCAACTAGAAATGTCAAAGAGGAATTTCCTACTCATAGCAATGCAGCTGAACCAAACAGACATGCAGATCTATTGTTTCTGAAAGGAGATTTCAAGGGATGGGTAGTATATCAAAAGGAGAAAGCAGGATTGACACTCAGTTACATGCCATCTTGTTCTATAATATCCTGAATAAATATCCTTTTCAACAGAAAAAGAATAGGAAATTTGGGGAGAAGTAGTTCCTTGTCAAGCAGCTAATTATTTCTTATTTGTTTTTCCAAAGCCTGATTTCCAACATTTGTTAGCCTGGATTTCTGAGTTCCTTTTTAGGGATGAAATGTATCTACCATATGGTAGAAAAAAGAAGGGACATTTTAAAAGATTTTTAAGATCCTTCCCCACAAATTTAATTCCTTCCCTACTTCACTGGAAGCAAACCCTATTCCATTTCACTATTTTAGAACATTATCATTTGATATTAATAATCCACAATTATGTATTCCAGACCTTGTTCCCAAATATTATGAAGACTACTGAAGTGCAAAAAATCAGAAAGATCGATTCCCCCTCACTTGCAAAACTGTCATATTCTTAATTAAGGAAAGTACCCTGTGAAATAGTAGGATTTGGTGCATTCCAAGTTATAAATCATTCATGCTCTTACAGACACACCACCCCTTAACAATTTTGGGGGGAGGAAACATCTATTTAGATTTGCTGTTTGTGTCATAAAGCATTTTCTCTTCTAATATAGAATATCTGATCTGATCTTTTCATATGATTTAGGGTTTTTCATGTGATTTAGGCTTAAAAGCCCAGAAGTGGCTCTTTCATCATGTGTCAGAAGAGAACTGAAAATTTATTGGGTTTGTTTAGGTCATGCTTCTGAAAATTGTACTTTCTGGAAATGAAAAATAAAGGAACTCAGAATTGGAAGGGGAGAAAATGTTAAATACAGATGGGCAGAATGCTCCTTAAATTTGATGGTTGTTGAATTTAAGAAGCTTGATAATAAAAAAAATTATTTATCAGTTTCTGTTGAAGACAAAGTAACATTTTATACTCATGCACATTCTCAGGCCTTCTAGAAGCCTTTCGGCCTTCAGCATTCCTTCTATATATACTTTAATACATGCATTACTACAACCTATACAATATCCACTGCTTGTCAAAAATGTGTGTGCATCGTGAGCATAAACATCCTATAAACAACCAAGAGTAGATAATAGAATGAAAGTCATGTTGTAAACTTAAAGTACGAGCTCAGTGTAAATGTATACTTATATCTTATAAGCAACCAATAGCTACAGGTAATCTACACATAGAAGGAACCAAGGAACTCTTTGCTACAAAAGAATAAAAGGATACAGGCAGTTCCTGAGTTAAGAATGTCTGACTTTCAGACAACCCCCTACTTATGAAAAACCTGCCTATTACTAAAAATTGCAGATGGTGTTCTTTTTTCCTTAAGCTGATAAATCACTGAAGCCATGTTTTTATGTACTGTTGAATCCACACATGTTTAATGTACAGCTTGTTGTCAGCAGTTCATTGTGTAGGAGTACAAGTTCCAACCTACCTACAAATTACTGAGTTAAAGGCAGAATTAGGAATAAAAGTCATTCTTAACCTGGGTCTACCTATACCTGACTTGAAGCGGTGAATTGTTGATGTATGTTTGTCTCTGGTTGAACTAACTCCTTTTTGAGAGAGGACTTTCAATCAATTTGTCACATTATCTTAAGTTGTTTTCTTTAAAGCGGTATACTTCTATAAACTTCTATACCCCCCCCCCCCCCGCCCAATATCAGATCTTGTGTCTGTTGGTCTTGCAAAGTTCAAGTTTGTGGTCTAGTATTTGATATGTCCTAGAGCCAATGTTTTCAAAGCTGCTAGCCTATTTTGTTTATAATTTTTCTTTTGAGGTTAATAAAGAAAAACAAGGGTCATCATACTATTGCCCATATGGAGACAGTAATTAACAAATTACAGAGAGACTAATATGGCCTGTCAGCCATTAGGACCTGCAAAAAAATGGAAGATTACTGCATTCTAAAATGTGACTTCCCAGATACTCACCTGAGGGACCCTAGATTTTCCCCAGAAGAAAATCTAAACTGTGTCCTTCTGTTCTCAGTGGATTTTGGAAGAGGACAGTCAGAGTTTTGTCACAGTGACCACACTTACTGGCCTGTTTGCAGTTTAAGGAAAAGGCCCAGAGCTGAAAAGGTTAAAATAAGAATGGGAAAAAGGGGGTAGAGGGAGAATGAGGGAGAACATTTGTCAGTGATATAGAATAATAATAAGTTTTAGGATTTATTTGCTCATATAATCTTCAGGCTATTATTACCGTACTTCAGCTGTCCAATGATAAAATTGGTTCCATGAGCTCTGGTCTATGTCACTTAGTTCCAGACTGAAGAGGAACGAGTGAGGAAAATCAGAATTACAGACCAGAGCAAAACCGGTAATATAGTTTTATCTGCAGGAAAAGGGAGCTTATTACTCCTCATTTCTGACAGGCCAAAGCAGCAATCTAAACATTGCCTCCAGGGTCACTCTGAACATAGACAGCCACAGACCCTGTCGTGTATAAACTGGTTGGGGAGGGAGATTAAATGTGTGCAGTCTGTGTAAGAGGAAAGGGGTTTTGCCCTCCAATTGCTATGCATCAGTTATCTTTTTCTGATAACATTTTGCAGCTTCACAAGGATTACTATTCAGATTATACAGAATAAAAAAGGATGGACAATGAGAAGATTCAGCTTTCTCCTTCTTGTCTAAATAATAAGAAGGTAGCAATCGGCAACAAATGCTGCCTCTGCAAAGAAGCTGAAGAAACAGTAGACCACTCAGTTAATTGCTACAAGAAGAACACACAAACTGAGTACAAACAATGGCATAACGAAGTAGCAACAATGATGCATTGGAATATCTGCCAGAAATACCATCTCCTGCAGGTAAGAACTGTTGGGACCATAAAATTGTCTCTTAATAGCAAGTAATAGAAAATGAGGAAGCTAAAGTGCTCTGGAACTTTAGAATTCAAACATACAAATACCTGCCATATAACATCTTATATACTTAACAATTATTGATAAGAAAAACAAAAAGGTCTGGACAGTGGATGTTGCAGTATATGGAAACAGTAGAATAGAAGAAAAAGAACTGGAGAAAAAAAATCACAAAATACAAAGACCTAGAGATAGACATAGAATGACCATGGCAGAGGAAAATAAAGATTGCCATTTACTATTACCAATAGTGCAGATCCAAAACATCTGGAACAACACTTCAATATCATTGGCATTGAAAAAAAAATCAAAACCAGTTAATTGCTAAAGACACCTTTACTTGCAAGAGCTTACATCATACAATGACACTTTTAAGACCATCACAGAATGACATCTGCCTTTCCCAGGTCCTTGGGAAGAGCTTGATACTGTGGATAAAAATGCTAAATCCTGTCTAAACTCCTGGCTGACTGTGCAACCAACCATAATAATAGCAGTAATATATTACAAACACTTGTAGCAAGTCTTGGAACTGGATATCAGGTGCTAGGTGGAGTAGTTAGAGAAACTGGGTGAGCTTAATTTGGAGAAGTAAAACTAAATATTTTTACTTCTCCAAACTAAAGAGCTTAGTTTGGGGAAGAGTGGGCATGTTCCAAAGCCACACAGAATAAATGTACTCTCTGTTGTCTTGAAAGGGATGGCCGGAACCAATGGGTTGAACCTCTGAGGAAGTAGATTCAGGTCATATATTATAGCTGTCAACCAGTGCAAAAACCAATGAAATGTATGTTCCTTCACTGGAGGTTTTCAAAAATATGTTGGACAGTTTATGAAATGCTTTAGCAGATTCTGCATTGTTCAAGGAATTGAACTAGATAACTACCAACTTTATAATTCTATGAAAACAATAGGTGTGAAATTGGAGGACAGGAAACTTTGACAATTAAGTCAAGTTATAGATTTGGTTTGCTGCTTAAAAGTGCAGATTATCATACTCAACTTCATACTAGCTAATTTTGTTTCTGAAAATTAAATATGAATATGTCTTTGGAATAAAAGAATATTTGTCATTTCCATTGCTTTTTCTTCAGATATCAAAGAGGGCAGAAGAAAAAAAACTGATTTGCATAAAATGGGTTCATGACGATTTATATGTATATATAAATGTACATTTAGGAGTGACTGATACCCATCAAATAGAAACATGGTACATCTCTTTGTTGTTGAGTAAACTGCCCAATGATTCACGTGCCAGATATTTTATATGCTGCCCAGATGTTAAGTGTGGTTAGCTATCTTCAAGAATCTACATCAAAATGGGATATGCCTTCAAAGATGCATGGCCTTCAAACAAACACTTTCCCTCTTTTGGACAAATGGAGAATTGTTCTCTGTAAAGGAGAAGAAAAAGGCTTCCCTCCTAATCCATGATGGGGAGCATAAATGCATATTGCAATATCTTTTTCTGGTAGTTTTTAGCACTGAATAGAGAATAATGATTGGCATAGTTATGACATCCACTGCTTATTACATTCTTTCCATTCAGTTAGGCTTCCTTGTGAGAATGCACAACTTATGTGAACTTAAAAGTCCTGCAGAACTGACATGCCCTTTTGACTTCAAACATTTGGCAAAATTTGCAAGCAAAATTTTGTTGCAGGGATAAAGCTAGACAATTTTAGAGAAAATAGCTTTGGTTTCAGGCTTCTTTATATGCTACTTCTGTTTTGTTTTTAGGGAGGGAATGGCAAAATGTAATGACATCATTTCTTGCATGGGAATAAAGTTTAATGTCAGACGGTAGAAGTGCTTTATACAAAATGATTCTTTATGGTTTGTCATTCTCCAAATCTTTAATTATTGGTATGATTTGATGGAATAAATGAACACATGATTTGGTTTAAAAAATAATATTATCTAATTTGAGCTAATGTTAAGACAAGAGGCGGGCGGGCGGGGGTGGGGGGGAAAGCAGATGACATTTCTTACATAGAAAATACATACAATCCTTCCCTTCAACAAAAACACCTCAAAAACTGTATTCCAGGTAACAGAAATGATAAATTAACCTATAGAACAGGGAGAGAAAATGTGATTCATAGCCAAAATATAGTCAGGCATTTCTTTGGCATGTATGAGTTCCTTGTTTTACCAAATGTAATGGTTTAAAATGATTTGGAAAAAAAATACAGAAAATCTGGCATGCTGCAAAGTGCCAGCTTTCCGCATTGTCATTGTTTAGAAGAATGCCTTTTGACTCCATGAGCTTCCTGGAGCAAACCCAGAGGTTTTGCCTTCTAGTAAATGTGTTTAGTCACCTCCAACATGGCAGTCCTTTTATGTATGGTTAGAGCTAGGGTTAATCCCAAACACTCCCCTCCCCCAACAATAACTGACATTTTGTGAAAGAACAAAATTCCTGCTCTCAAAACTCCAAATATTCTAACCAGTTAGAAAACCCAGATGGTTTCTCTGAGGAAGAAGTAGAAGATTTAAACATTTCTCATCAATTCTGAAATTTAAATATGTTTCTGAATCTCTTCAGAGAAAAAGATGTGACACTAGATGAAGATGAAATCATGGTCTCATTTTATGTCATAGCCCTTTTTATTTCCATAGACCTAGAATTAGCTAGCCACCTACATGAAGATTCAAATACACAGACTGATAGATCTTATCAACCTCTGCCTAACTACATACTTTCAATCTGACAGATAACTTTTCAACAAATCAAAGGAACATGTTCCATAACATCTACATACTGTGCAGAAGAAACAATCAACAAGCCAAAAAAAGGAGCAAAAACACCAAAACACCTCCCCACCAGCAATCAATGCCCAGATAAGAATAGGTTAACACTAAGATTAACATCAGACCAACAATCAAGAAGTGAACAATATCCCAATCAAAGAACTGACAAACCAGCCAATGGTAAACAGGCCAATCCCCCACTACCCAGCACCAAGACCACTTCTACGAAGACTGACAGGACACACCACTAGAATATACATTGAGGGAAAACCCTTCTCCCAACTGTCTATGGAGAATGTCAGTTATCCAGGTCATAGTTGTCTCAAAGGAGCTTTTTTCAAGAGGCAACTGGATTTTCTTTGTTTTTCCTGAAGACACTTTGCTTCTTATCCAAGAGAACTGAAGAAACTTCTGGCATGAGAAATGAAATGTCTTCAAGGAAAAACAAAGAAAGTTCAGTTGCCTCTTGAAAAATAATCACCTTTGGGACCTTCTCCCTACTAGCACTGATGATGTCACCTAGTTTGGGTAATGAAACATCTACAAGAAAACAACCAAGCTCAGAGAGCACCAAGGATCCCTCATTTCAACCCTGAGCTACAAACAATCTTCTTTATTAGGAAGAGCTTTTTTCATCAATTTATGAAAAGTACTACCAGCACTGAAAAAGTTCCAAAGATGAGGTTTGCTCATGATGTTTCCCTCAGGGTTTAACAGAAACCAGGAAACAGGATAGCTGGAGAAATGACTGTAAAGTGAAATGTAGGGGTATACACTTCCTAGCTACATCAAAATGTAGGAACACATGACTCTTCCAATAAAAATGTCTCCAAAATTCTCTTCTTTGAAATAATTCCTAAAGCAAATCCATTGTCACATACAATTGAATAGCATTTAGTTATTTTTTCTCCCTTGAATTTAAATAAATTGTGCTGATAAACAGTATGCTTCTAATGAAGTGTTTATTGAACAAAGATGCTGTGGAAAATGAACTAGAATAATGCAGATCTAAGATCAATATCTTTAACAATAGCAGGGACTGTTATCAAAGGCATTGAGAATCTATATTCCCATAAAGTTCTGGTAATGACAGGAATGATCAATCCAGTCTTGCATTAGACACTACTACTACCAGTCTACCTATCTATGATGTTGTTTCCCTGGACATTATATGGGCAGCGGCAGATAATGTGGAATTTGAATTCCATTGTCATTATTGAACAGCAAAGGAAAGATTTTGAAAAGGAGAGGCTACAGGGAAGCTTTTTTCCACCTGAAATGTCCACTCTTGAAACCAAAATCACAGGATTTCAGTTGGATTTTTGGTGCAGATCCATATTTCAATAATAAAATATTTGTACAAGAGTAATCCTAAACCCCTAAAGCTAGCATAGCCACAAGAAGAACCAGTTAGCTGTGCTTACAACTGTGTATAATGACACATTTTATTTTATTCCATTAAATGCACCACTCTGAACACAGCATACTGCCCATTTCTATCAGCTATAAGTATGCTTGAGTTCATTCTATATCTATATCATAAAAGCACAGCTGCTATTTATTTGGACATGTACTGCTTCAGTACTTTTTGTGCAAAATGGATCTGTGAAAGGCAGATAACAGCATTGTGTCCAGATTGTCATAGGCATTGTTTTCAAGAGAAAAATACAACAAAATGAAAGCTAGATAAAAGGTTTCCCCTTGACATGTGAAGATTCTCATACGTCAAAGCTAATTCCCGTTCTTCACTGTGGTGGTGAATGATTGAACCATTCTGTGCAGACTGGCTGGCTCTAAAGATTGGTACATCATGGACATGGATGTTTCCAGGTCTTCCCTTATCACAGCTTCTTTTAGATAAAAAACAATATACCACATAACTGGCTTTAATTTCTAAAGCAAAGCAAGCATTTCAACACAGCCAGGTTTTGTGCTGCAAATGAATATTTTTAAGAGTGATTATCACCATGGCATTAAGCAACATCTGGACCCATTTTGACAGTTGGAACCCAAACTATCTATAGAGGTTCTCAGTCATCCAGGTCATTGTTATCTCAAAGGGGCTTTTTTTCAAGAGGCAACTGAACTTTCTGGTTTTTCTTTGAAGACATTTCGCTTCTCATCCAAGAAGCTTCTTCAGCTCTGACTGGACGATGGGGAATGGAAGGATTTATACTCCTTGCAGACAGCTGGTCATTTACATTCTTTTAGCAGGTCATTAAGATCATCTCCAGGTGACTTGATGACACAGATAAACCTCCATGTGACCTTAATGATCCACTAAAAGAATGCAAATGTCCAGCTGTCTGCAAGGAGTATAAATTATTTCATTCCCCACCATCCGGTCAGAGCTGAAGAAGCTTCTTGGATGAGAAGCAAAATGTCTTCAAAGAAAAACCAGAAAGTCCAGTTGCTTCTTGAAAAAAACACCTTTGGGGTTAGAACCCAATGCAGAAGATGAGAAGTATTTGGGGGGCTCACTATTTAAGATCAAGCAGCGGAATCAACTTCTTGACATTGCCTGAAACCTGATAGCAAAATACGTGCTAGCTGCCAAATGGAAAGTTTCTATACAGTGAAGTTATAGTGTTCTGATGAAGTAATATCTTTCTGAAGGATCTGAAATGATCAAGTAATATCTTTTTGAAGGATCTGAAATTCTTAAATGCTTCGGGGAAGCAACACCCTTCTTCTTTTTCTGGACCTTTAGAAATTCAATCTCTCTAGAATCAAAATTAGCCAAACTGCCTATGTTGTTCTTAGATCCATATTTAATTAGGAAACTAAGAACTGAAATGCTTCACTTGCTCTTTTTAATTAATCACTCTAGGAGTTCCCTTTTTTAGTAACTTACAAAATAATTTTGAATATGTCAGAAAAATGGACTGAAAAAAACAGAATGAATTTTAAGAGGGATATGCAATTTCCCCCCCTTGTGAAACACCTAAATTTTGAAACAGCTAATAAGAAACTGAATTAGCAGTTTCATGCAGCTGCCAAAAAAGCAGAAGCAATTTTGAGTTATATCAGAAAACAGAAAACTTGGAAAACAATTGTTTCCCAACCTTGGCAGCTTTCAATCCTGTGGACCACAACTCCCAGAATTCCCCAGCCAACACTGGCCTGAGAACCACACTGTAAGTAGGATAGAGAAAAAAATAGAACAGATTCACAAGGAATATCAGAGGACTATGTAGGGACCTGAAGAAACTGGGAGTAATAAGACTCAAAGAGAGAATACTCACAGAGGATATAATAACATTTTTTTCATATACAAAAGGAGGCCAAGTTCTTTTATCTATTATTTCAATGTGCAGGATAAGGACTCATGATTTTGAGTTAGAGAAAGGGAAATTCTTATTGAACACTACAAAATCCTTTTAGTGGAAAAAGTGGTTAAGGAAGGGAACCAGTCACCCAACAGTGGTGGAATTCTCTTCAATGTATGTGTTTCTGGAAGGGCAAGATAGCAATTGATTGGAATGCTTTAATTTGGATTCTGCACTGGGCAGAACTGAGGTGAAGAGGAAGTCAGGTAGTCTAAAACACAACTAGCAAGTAGGAAAGCCCATGGTGGAGCAATTAAAGGAGGCTACACAGGAATCATAAAGTTTGTAACAGCTTTTGGGTAAAAATTGTAGGGAAAAATAACAGCATGGCCCCAGAACTAGAAAAGGTTGATCTATTTCCCAATTCCTAGAGAGGGAGATTTAAAGAAAACATATGATCATCTAGCTAATTTAGAGAAACAGCAAGAGAATATTTAAAAATAGGCTATTTTTATAGACAATTTCAAAACTTTTGATAGTTTTTGCCATTCAAGACTTTTTCAAAAAAATAAGAAATACAATGACTAGGAAGCCACCGTGACACAGAATTTCCCTACTCTGTCACTACCCTTTCATGGTGCTTGGAAGTTGTTGGGACCTACATGGGGGACAACAGAATTTGAATGAACTGTGGCAAGACTGAATGGCTTTGGACACATGGTACCTCAGATCCAGGTTTTTGTCATTCTTAGTTCTGGATGGAGTTGCACTAGGATTTCAGATCTTGTTTGTAATTTAGGGGTTCTCCTGGACTCATGTCTTCTGCTCAAAGAGCAGGTGGCAGGTGTAATTGGGAGACTTTTGCACAGCTCCAGTTTGTGCACCATTTGTAACTTTTTCTGGATCATGGCTCCCTCTACTCAGCTACTCAAATCCTAGTCATCTCTTAGCTGGACTATTGCAATGTGGGGATATCCTTGAAATCATTTGGAAGTTTCAACTGGTGCAAAGTGTGGAGTTTGGAGCCCTTAATATGGCCTATATTACACCTCTGCTCCATGAACTTCATTGGCTACCGGTCTGCTTCTAATTCAAGGTGTTGATTATGACCTTTAAATCCTTAATTTCATAGGTCCAGATTATTTGATGAATCATTTTGTCCAACTAGAACAAGCCTGTCCTATTTGTGCCAGCAGAGAGGCCCTAATATGGATCCCATTGGTCAAAGAACTCTGACTTTTGGGATCTAGAAGAACCTTCTCTATCATGGTGCCTGCTATTTGGAATATCCTCCTCTCTAGGGTAAGATCTGTTCCCACCGTCCTATTCTTTCTCAGGAGCCTGAAGACCTGGCTCTGCCACTTGGCCTAGGGACCAAATGGGGAAGTTCTACACTGGAGGAGGCTGTTGGATTGATGTCAGATTCCCCCTCCCCCGCTCTTTCTCTCTGCTCTTCACCCAGCCATCTTGTTGTTATCATATTGATGTATTCTTGTTTTCATCTCCATTGTTTATTTTATTATTCCATCATTTTACTTGTTTTTACTTGTTTTGTTTCTAGTCTTCTCATTTCTTCCTTTTTATTGTTGTAAGTCACCTAGAATAGCTCCATGGTGAAATAGGCAGCAAATAAATTTAACAAATAAACAAAATAAATAATTTGATAACACAGAATGGTTTTCCATTAGAAAAGGAGTCAGACAGGACTGATTCTATTGCTATACTTGTTCGATTTCTACACTGAACATATCATATGGGCTTTGGGTCCAGAAGAGGAAAAATTAGTGGAAACCATGTCAAAATTGAGATAGGTAGACATCACTACATTGGTTGAAGAAACTAAAAATGACTTAAGAGCAGTCATTTTAAAAACAAAACCAAGCAAAACCAGGAGAATGAAAAGGCAGGCTTTCCTTGAATGTTAAGAAAACAAATTATGTCAGGTGGAAAACATGAGCAATTTAAGATGAACAAGGTGACAATAGAAGTAGTTGATAATTACTAGATTAAACTAGATGACTGATACTGGGGTAAGGTGAGGGGAAATCTTACAGCAGAAGGCAGCATTTGTGAGCAGCCTTCCTGGACAACTTCCTAAATAGGGTGTTGCCGCTTCTTTTGGTAGCTTACCTGGAGATGGGAGGTGCTTTAGATTTAGGCAATTTCAAACTACCCAAGGACAAATATAGCTGTCCAGATTGCAGTTTATAGGTCACACTGCTTTTCCCATGGCTGCCAAAGGGTCACCATTTCTTCTGATCTGGGGGCCATTAAACAGGATGCAAACGTTTTCTTCTGTCTCTAATGCAACCTCAATAATAATTTAGCCTTTCAGAGAATGTTACCTTTCTATGGTCTCTTTGATTGGAGGCTTCGCCTTCCCATTCATTGTATGTGTCTCTAGATGTTTGTTTTCATATACATTTGTCATCAGATTGCAGGTCTTGTCTCTCATCTCATATGATACAGATGTTTCTCTGGCATCTGGCCTTATTTGCCGACATTTGAGTAACCTCTGATAAGCTGTCCGGAAGTCCCTATTCAGTGCAGCATACAAAATGGGGTTCAGAGCTGAGTTGGCATAACCCAGCCACAAGACAACAGTCAGCAGTGGGTCACACACTGCACCTGTCACACCTCGGTATGTGAACACAGTAAAATAGGGAAACCAGCATATAATGAAGGCTCCCATCACAGCTGCAAGGGTCACAGTGGCTTTGTGCTCTTTCACTGTGGGCAACATAGTTCTGGCGGTCTTGCAACAATTGCTGTGGTTGATCCTCTTAGCTTGTTCCCTGGCTATTTTAAATATCCGGTAGTAGGTGATGCACATGATAATTAGGGGGAGGTAGAAAGTTAGCAAGCCATCCACCAGAACATATGTTACATTGACCTCCAATTTGCACTCTTGCTTCCCGTTCAATTGTTTCTGGTTCTGGATAGTTGTGTCATTGGTATTCCATCCAAAACTGATGGGTAAGAAAGAAACCATAAGGGACACTACCCAGATAAGGATCAAAGCTAAGACAACTCGTAAAGGAGTGACCACAGTGCTGTAGCGGAGGGGTGCTGTAATAGCATAATAGCGATCAAGGCTAATGACGAAGAGATTGAGAATGGAAGCAGTGCATAGCATGACATCCAAGCTAACGTAGACATTGCAGAAAGCAACGCTCAGGAGCCATTCATGGGAGGTAATCTCATAGAGGGCCGAAAAGGGTAAGACCAATAGGCCTAGTAACAGGTCTGTAAAGGCCAATGAGATGATGAAACAATTAGTTAGGCTGCGAAGCCGTCGACTGAGATAGACAGCCAAGCATACCATCACATTACCACACACAGTCACAACAATGAGAACTGTGAGAACAGCTCCAATCAGCACCTTTTGCAGAAGGCAGAGAGAACCATCTGTAACATTTGTGCAATTCATGCTGGCTTCACCAAGTAATATCACTTTTCCTCCATGCAGACTCCCATGACAGCTGCCACACAGAAACTTAGGAAGAGTCCTAGTCCAACTATTTTCTTTCACCCATCTTACAATCGGTTCCCATGTTACAACCAATGGGCTGGTATCAGAAAGGCAGCTGGTTCTGAATGATTGGCTAATAATCAGATGCCTTCTCCCATTACATAGCTATGAGTACAGTGAAACAAATTGGATCCTGCTCGTTTTTCCACAGAGGAATCTTTGCTTGGTTAATAGTTACCAAAAAAAGACTGGAACATTCACTAACAATGTTCTTATAAATGTATGATAAATTTTGAGGGAAAGTTTATCATTATTTATCAGTCCATGATGGCTAAACGAAATATCCACGTTTAGAGGCAGTATATATCTGAGAACAAGCTACACAAAAGGGCTGTTGCTTTTCCACACTGATTTGTAGATTTCCTGGAAGTATTTGTTTTGGTTTTGTTTAATCTGGTTGCAATGAAGCTCCTTTCTTTCTTCAGATTCCTTTGGTTTGGTTTGCAGCTTCTTGATTTTCATCACTCTAAGTTTCTTCTTTTCAGTGAGATTATTAAAACAGCATATGATGTTTGATTTTTTTAGTAACCAAATATTGCTTCATAGATCACATCAAAGAAGGACTGGAAAAGTCCTGGATGTTTAATTCTTTTTAGCAATGTTTCTATTTAAAATTCCTCGAAGTAAGTGGAAGCAGTTGAAGTGTAGGAGGACATATTTCATGCCTGTCTGTGATAGAATCTGGAAGGAAGAATTAAGAATTAAATGATTTATACAGGAGACATAAAACACTACTAACTAGAGCATACAAAACATTTGCTAGACCAATACTCGAATACAGCTCATCAGTCTGGAACCCATATTACGTATCTGATATTAGCACAGTTGAGAAAGTCCAGAAATGTTTCACAAGAAGAGTTCTCCACTTCTCTACTTGTTGTAGAATACCTTATGCCACCCGACTTGAAATTCTAGACCTAGAAAACCTTGAATTATGCCATCTTCAGTCTGATCTAAGTATGATATATAAAATCATACATTGCAATGACTTACCCGTCGATGAATACTTCAGCTTCAACCATAACAACACTAGAGGAAACAATAGATACAAACTCAAGGTTAACTGCACCAAACTTGATTGTAGGAAATATGACTTCAGCAACAGAGTGGTCAATGTCTGGAATACTCTACCTGACTCTGTGGTTTCTTCCCCAAACTCCAAAAACTTTAACCTTAGACTGTCTACTAATTGACCTCACCCCTTTCATAAGAGATCTGTAGGGGGCATGCATAATTATGTGCACCAATGTGCCTACCGTCCCTGTCCTATTGTTTCTTTTATTTTTCTTATATGTACCCATTTCATGTATTCATAACTATGTATATACTTATACCTATTATCTTGCAAGCGATTGACAAATCAAAATAAATAAATAAATAGGTAGCTACATATGTACAGATGTGTAAATCAGAGGTGGTATTCAGCAGGTTCTGACCAGTTCTGGAGAACAATTAGCAGAAATTCTGAGTGGTTCGGAGAACCGGCAAATACCACCTCTGACTGGAGATTTTACAGTATCCTTCCCCTGCCTTGCCCACGAAGCCACGCCCACAGAACTGGTAGTAAAAAAATTTGAATGCCACCACTGGTGTAAATGTATATACTTATACATTTACACATATATCCATACATATTTACATACATGTATATAATACAGTACCAAAAGTATCTGTAAAGTCTGGCAGAATTATTTCTCTTTCAGGATATTAAAGAGAAACATATTTTTAGGTAGATAAATTTAGGAGCCTCAGAGATTACTTTAACTAAGTATGTCAGAAACTGAACACATGTAAACTGGGAGGGCCTTCCTAAATGGCCTAAGATATATCTTAGGAATTTATTTTATGGACACCTGGGTAATTATTTACAGGGATTTCAATTATTTCCTTAAAAATTTCAAGCCACAACATAGCTACTATTATCTTTACTACTACTACTACTTCGTATAAATAGACTAATAATTTGCCCAGGTATTACTGTATGGTTTGAGACACTGCATCACCATAGTTACCCTAGTATGAATCTAATGGGATTAAAGGCAGCAGGTAGCTCATCATTGGAAAGAAACAATAGAAGAGATAGGGGGAAAAAAGGGGATTCGTGGTTTTCATTATTAAGCATGTGAAAATATCAATGCTTTTTAAACATCAGGATCAGAATCTATAGGGTAGGTAGATACAAAGGAAAAAAAGATGGCAAGTTTCACAGAATCAGTGCAAAGATTTTGTACATCTGGTTTAATATTTTTGTTTTTCTCTAGTGTGGAATGAAATTTCCACAAAGGCTAGATTATTGGAAACATATAGGCTGCCAAATATATACATAAAGCTACAATAGGTTTCTTCCTAAATTCCATAGAAATCCATGTTTTTGAGTTATAGTCCTTTAAATTGGATGAAGTTCATATGAAAACTACTTTGTTACGAAAAGTGCATATGACATTTCACAGAATTCATTGTTGGGGTTTCAAGCAACATGCTTTCAAAATCGTACATTTACACATATATGACTTTTTTGTGTGTCCCCCCCCCCCCAACTGAATATGCTGCAACATGCAGTAAAAACTATCTTATTATGAAAAATATTCATAATTCAATAGGAGGTCGTAAGGAATAATGAATAACCTTCCTGATTATTGTGGAATTTGATGGCAAGGAGAAAAAATTATCTTGGTAGTAGTTCCATTTTTTTAAAAAAAAGCCATGAAGCCAACCACTTATCTAGAAAACTCACAAACATTATCATGCAATTACTATAACAAGAGACAGAAGGAGAAATCCCCATTCAGATGTTCTTATTCCTGGAACAATAAATGCTTAAATAATCTTGTTCTCTGTAGGCATTGTATGTTCACTGTGGCTTTTTGGAGGGAAAAAGCATACAATATGCTGTATATGTGTAGGATTCTACATGAGCCAAGAAACTGATAATGCATAATACAGTCTCCTAACTTGATAGAAGCCATAGATTTCCCCCACCCACCTGTGTAGATAATCAAGCTGAATATGTGAAGACTGCAGGGAGCCAATATCACAAGAATGCCAGTGATGGATGGAATGATCTGAAGTGCTCTTATTTTGAGCACTCCAGGTAGAATAATGTCTGAATTGGCCCAATGAGATGAAAAAAGCATTAGAACTAAGGTTATCTTTTCCAAGATCTCCTACTTCTTTTCTAAGAGATATTTCTTTTTCTTTTTTTGTAAGCCCATGTTAGCCAATGAATACCCTATTCCCTTCTCATCTCCCCGCTAGAATGGTTTACATTAATTGGATCAGTTTTTTTCTCCCTTTTGTGGTGCAGCTGTCATGGTGCAATAATCTGCAGCGTGTTAGGGTTCTGATGTCTCCCTTTAAGACAAAGGAATTCAAAGATAAATGGTGGGGAGGAGAGAGGGAGGGAGGGTGAGAGAGCTATCATCAGAAGAATGGAGCAAATTTTATGTTGAGTTCTGAGGACATGCAATTACATCAACACAAGATTTGATAAGAACCTTGTGTGTGTGTGTGTGTGTACCTTTGCAATGCATTGCAATGCAATGCACCAATGTGTATTTTCCATCCCTGTGGATTGGTTGTTGTATCAGCATATTTTTTGATAAGATGTTACAGATTAGAGAACCTGAGGACATGTTATCATTATGTTGCTTGTTTTTGTGCCTTGGCTTTGCTGACTGGCTATAACCCTGAAGAGCATTTCTTACCCTTCAACAGTACTGTGCAGGGCTTTGGTTCAGGGTTTTAAGTCCTCATTCCATCCCTGTCTCCCTCTGTTCTTTCTTTTCCATTTTTACAAGGCTCAGTATGCAGTCTGTGTTGTCTTGTTACTACTACTATTGCTACTATATATGATCCATGTAGAAATCCATCCTTCCTTCCTTCCTTCCTTCCTTCCTTCCTTCCTTCCTTCCTTCCTTCCTTCCTTCCTTCCTTCCTTCCTTCCTTCCTTCCTTCCTTCCTTCCTTCCTTCCTTTTAAAGAGATAATATTCATGTAGCAATGATATTAGCCCAAAATCAATAGTTAACCCCATTCCATATTTCAGAAGCCTTCAGCACTCCTCTGCAAACAATTAAATCGTTTCTGTGTCCATCAAAGCTAGAAACTACTTTGACATGCATCAGTGAGGTTGCTATTAGTGATTGTTATAGTTAATATATGACCTCAAAGCTAGTTTTCTTGTTTGACGAAATGAGATCTCCCCCCCTCCAAATAATAAGGATCAATTGGCAGCTTCACATAAAGCAGGTTTAAAAGTTGCTAAACTTTAAACCTAGTTTAACAAATGACAATGGTATAACTCAAGCAAATAAATTCTATTATTGTTTATATAAAAGCTAAGAATGCCTGGTTGGCTACAGTGTGCTATACATTATCCAAATATTTTTTTAGCTTAGATGAACCTGTAATGACAGCTTCCCTGAGATATTTAAACAAAATAATGAAGCCTTTGTCTAGCTTTGAGCAGATAAAGTGAGGGGAAATCATGCAGTGGAAAGCAGGGATGCTGGACAGCTTTCCAAATAGGGTGTTTCCAGTTCTTTGGTTGGCTTGTCTGGCATTGGGAACTGCATAGTCCATGCTTAGTCTGTCCTGCTTCTGAGTTGTAGTAAAGCTTGGCTCCTGCTCCTAAATGGGTTGCTTGCCATGTCAAGAAATGTCACCTTTTGAATTAATTGGGATTCATGAAAGGAATATCAAATTGGCCTGGAAGCATTGTATCTTCCAATTGTTCTCTTCCTCATCTCCTCCCAACTTTACTGATCTGGAAAAAGCCAGGTGAAAACTAACACACAACCAAAACTAGGACATTTTATGTGACAAGGAAATACAAAAATAGTTGCTTTGTAAGCAACTTTTTTTCTTTTTGATGCCTTCAAGTCAATGTTGGCTCCTGGCAATTGCCTAAACAAGTACTTGCAGGTTTTGTGGCAAAATATCGGAAGTGGTTTGCCATTGTCCCAGGGCTGAGTGAGAGTAATTAGTTCAAGGTCACCCAGCTGGTTTTATACCTAAGACGGACTAAAACCAACAGTTTACTGGTTTTTATAGCCTTTTGCTTAATCATTACATTAAAGTGATACCAAAACAAAAGTCACTTTGCTGTTGCAGAAACATTCCTTTATTACCATATAATAGTATCTGATCCAATCAAATACTTGAGAATTCTTCCAAGACTGAACTGTTTGCATGATAAAAATAGGTAAAATTGGCATCAAATGGGAATATACATTGCAAATGAAAGTTGAGAAAAGTTTGCCTTTCCAGAATATAATTAAATCCCAGTCTAACTCAGAAACTACTTTTTTGTGATGTTTGTCCAAGCCTCCAATAACAACATGAACATGGGATAAAAGGGGCTGAATTATTTTTCTCTCTCACACATAGCCACCCATCTTATGTTGAACTCTGAGTGGCTCCCAATGAACAATTAAAACAGCTTCAATAAATGCAAGTCTATTAAAAAGTATAAATGTTAAAAAACTGGCAACAAAATGCTTTTTTTTTTTGGCATTTCAGAAGAAAAAAGTACCCTGCTAGTTTTGAATTGTAATTAATGTATTTTGTTAGGAAGCTGCCAACCATATTGTTAAAGACAGAAAATCAAGGCTCCATCTTCTTTTGGCAGAGGTAAAGAGAACCTCTCTTGATTGACAGTTCAGGCCTGAGATTTTTCAAGCAAAAACATGGTAGTGAATTGCTTTATTTCACTCTTAATTTTTATAAAATTACCCACATTGTTGAGGGTGAGGCCATAGAAGTAGTCTGCAAGTCTTATCTTCTGCTGCTTACATTCTCTCTCTGTCTCTCTGTCTCTGTTTCTGTCTCTGTTTCTGTCTCTGTCTCTGTCTCTCTCTCTGTCTCTCTCTCTCTCTCTGTGTGTGTGTGTCCTTCAAGTCAGTATTTATTTCTGGCAATTGCTTGGACTAGTCCTTGAAGTTTTCTTGGCAAGATTTTGGAAGTGATTTGTCACTACCTGCTTTCCAAGGATGAGAGAGAGTGACTGGTCAAAGATCACCCCAGCTGAGTCTCATGTCTAAGGTGGGACTAGAAGTTACAGACACCCGGTTTCTACCTTAATGCCTTAATCATTATAACAAACCACCTAATCACCTAATTATTTTAGTTTATCTATCTTAGTAGGTGCATTAGGTACATATCACCCAGTTACTATGATGTAAAGTTGAATTTGAATTGGGAAGCAAGTACCTTTCTCCAATGTTCTGCTGAAGTGTTATTCACCTATCCTTGAATGGGCCAGAAAACTGTGAATTGGCTGTCCCTGTGACTGATCTCCCTCTTACCTTTTTGGCCTCTCTTCCTACTCACTACAGGCACTTGACTTTTCTTTAGCATAATAGGTGATAAAGCCTAAGAGATTTTATATCTCTTGAAGTTGTTTTTCAAAGGTGTTAGAGTAAGGGGGAAGGGGAGTTATAAGTTTAGAGTTGTACAATTTCAAAAGATGAATTAAGTTTATATCACTTGTGGTTTGGGAGTGAGATGAAGGCAACTCCATGGGGACCCAGCTTAAAAAAAAAGTTGCCAGGGCATGTTTGTGCCATGCCTAGAGACAAGCGGGGCAATTCCTAATTCTTGAGACACTGGAATGATGTATAATTTCAACAGCCATGCACATCATACCCTGCATTTAGCATAATCATGAGAAATTCTGTCCCTCTTGGATTGAAACTGAATATACTGCATTGTATTTGCATTCTAAAAATTATCTTCATCCTCCTCTCAGTCACAGAAGGAGAAAGGAAAATAGTGATTTTTTTTCCGACAGATGACATAATTCCCTAAATCCAGATTGGCCATTCTGAAGTGAATACTTTCTTTCTTTTTCCATTGTATTAAAGTGTCTAAGGAATAGAATTTCCAGGAATGAGGGGAAGAAATGTTCTTGTTATCCAGGAAACTTCTGTCAAGTTTCTCACTCAAATGAGTAAAATGTCTTTTTTGCTTTTTCAGTAAAAGCTACAAACTTTACTATTTTTAGAGCTTCATCTGCAATAATTTGAGGAACCAGATGATCCTTATAAGCACTCATGGCACGTACATCCTGGAAAGAACTCAAGAAAGTCAAGACGATGCCTGCATTTGTTGTGATCAAGCCCACCCATTTTGATGCTTGGGCATAGCCACCAACTTGACTTTTTAAACATTCTTATGGATGATCTTGACCAACAGTTTCACATTACAAAGCTCTGCGTATATGTACAACTTGGAGGTACATAATACATGAATATACTTTGTAAAAATAACATGCAGGACTTGTGTAGGCCAATGCGTGCTTTTCCACGTTGCACTGGGAAAAGGGAAAACACTGTTTCTGAGCAAGTTTTTTTTAAAGATTGTAGCCTAAAATATTTTGAAATTATCTTTCACAAAGGGAGACTAGATTCTGTTTGCAAAACTATATCCATTTTATAAATCAGTGATTATCTAGTGAGACCTGCAAGGTAAATAGAAATATTCTGAAGATGTAACAGCAGAGACCCTGTTTTACAAACCATTTAGGAGTATCTAAAGAAACAGCAGTTAATAATGTAATATCCATTAGATTAGTTTGCTGATCAATTAGATTGCTAAACCAAATAAAAATGTATTTGCAAAAATAAATGGAATAAACTGTGCAATAAACAGGTTATCTCTGGATGTGGCTTCTGCACTAGTTCAAAACAGGCTCCAGACTTAGCTGATTAGATGCTGTTAGCTTGTGTTGAGAGCCATTACTCCCCGTCCTCTACCTCTGCTCTTTTATTTGATAGAGGTGCAAATCTGTCTTTTTCTTGAACTGTCAAAGGTAGACAGTTCATTCTCTAGTTGGAAGGAAATGTCCTACCTTCCTGCCTCTTGGCTCAAGCAAATCCCACCAGTTTAAAGTAGCAATTTAGGGGAAAAAATGAAGCAAAGCAAAACAATCAGGCTGGTTTTGGACACCAGCTAATCCCATGTCAGGTAGAGAGTGAAACAGACAATAGACCTTTCCCCATTTGCATCTCACCATGGGACAAACCGTCCTATGATTGTGAGATGGGTGGCATATAAATTTAATAAATAAATAATAATTGTCCCTATGTTATTCATCTCACCCTCACCCAATACTACAGATGGCCATAAGTTACCCTTACCAGTTTCAGTATTAAAATTACTTTCTTCCTTAAGCAGTCAATAAACAGGTACAGTTTTACCAATGTACAATCTGATCTGCTTCGCCAAACAGCAGTATGCTATCAGGGGACCTCCAAGAGGTGGGATCAGCCTGGCATGTCACCTCCTCCCTTCTGAGCCAAACCCTGATTCACAGCTATATGGATCAGCACAAGCAAACCAGCTAATCAGTGGTGGTATTGATGGTAAAGGCTCAGGTATGGGTGCAGATGTTATTCTCTGCTCTGCTCTGCTCTGTCAGCACTTGTCTGGGATGCTTTTGCAGGTAGATTATTGCACATTGGTGAAGCATGCTAAATCTGTAATCAGAGAAACTCAAACTGCATTAAAAGATGGGTGAAGCAGCAGAAAGTGAGCCAGTTTGGGCAATATCCTTATGCCTGTTGTCTGTTTGGATTATCACTATTTGTGCTGATCCAGGCAGTTAATAAACCCTCCCCCACTTCCCCTTACCCTGCCACCTCTCTAATTTGGCCAGCTAATCCCTGGACTAGGAGATTTGGCCAGGGACACTAGAGTCAAGTTCTGACAGATAGTTAGATCCAGAGGTCTAGATCAGGGGTGTCCAAACTTTCACCTTCCCTGGACCACATTAGAAGATGAAAATTTGGTTTGGGCCGCACATAAAATAACAGTAATGATACCTGATCATGCAAAAAAACCATAGAAAACATAGTTAACATATTAAATTTATTTGGAAATGAATTAGTGAGATGTTTTTATTATTTATTATTAATTATTTATTAAAAATTATTTATTTTTTATCATGGTTTTTTTATCACAGTTTATTTTCCGGCCAAATTTTGCGCGGTGGGGTGGGGGGGAAGAAAGCGAACATGCCTCATGCCTACCTCTCCTCCTGCAAATGGCCCGGCTGGATGAGGCAGGACTGGAAGGCAGAAGCAGCAGCGGCAGCAGGGGCAGAAGCAGCGGCGGCGGCAGGGGCAGAAGCAGCGGTGGCGGGGGCAGAAATGGCGGCGGGGGCAGAAGCAGCGGCGGGGGCAGAAGTGGCAGCGGGGGCAGAAGCGGCGGAGGGGGCAGCGGCGGCGGGGGCAGAAGCGGCAGCAGCAACAGCAGGAGGTGGTGCTCTGACGGCGCCCACCTTTTCTGTTGCTGCTTGGCCTGGTGCTCGCCTCACCCCACCTTGCGCCTGCCTCTCCTCCTCCTCCTTGCTGGCTCTGGCACGAAGGTTGGGGTGGGCACTGGGCTGCATTACGAGGTGTCCTGGGCGCATGCCGCCCGTGGGCTGCGGGTTGGACAAGCCTGGTCTAGATATTTCTCATGATCATTCTACAAATTATAGCAATTTGTGATGCCCTTTTCCATGGGAAAAGGCCAACCTTCTTTACATTGGAAATGAGTAATGTCTTCACCAACTGCAAGCCAAACAGAGGCAATTGGGATTTATGCTGGTTTTCTATTGATTTATAAATGGAGAACATTTTAACTGAGCCATGTAAAAGAACCCAGTTTTACCATTGCACGCTTCCTCTGGGCCATTGTACTGGAGAAAGTTGCAAGAGTCTGCAAATAAACAAGGCAGCTTAGATTCATTCTGCAGCTTCATTTAAAAATGCAACTTCTATAAAGGTTCTGTATCACTTAGGAATTCCTTCTCCTTCCATTTGCTAGAGCAGCATGCAACTAATCTTAATGATACTGGGAAGTGCACCTGGTTGCAAAGCTGCCAATATCATAACACATCCAGATGCTTTTAAGTGCAGTGAAGTGGATGGCACTAAGTAATTTAAGTGTTCCCCCTTTTAAAATAAACCATACTCTCTTGCAGTTTCCTTGTACAACAACATGTTTGTGGGTGGAAAGAACTGAGTTGAAAATGTATTTATTATTTTTTCATGGGAGTTTGAGATTATGATTGCTTTTGTTTATCCAGAAACTGCAGGAGATGAGAGGTTAGGATAATTGTAGAATGGCATCCTTTGCATTCTTGTAGAAATATCCCAGAAAAAATGCGGACATTGCTGCTAAAAAAATCTCTACATGGATGTGTCTATGAAGTTACTAGGAACCAAGCTCAACTCAGAGCAGTCTTTAGTGAATTGATCAGTTGGATGTATGAGGCTCCAATTGGCAGATGGGGATCTTAGCATATTCCTCTTTCCTGAACATCTGCAACGAAAATCTCTAGAAGTAATTTTCAAACAGCTGTAGGGTAACTTTAGTGAAAGAAACATTCTTAACCCTAACCCAACATTCCAACTCATGGTGGAATTTAAACCAGTCATTCAGCTGGCCTAATTATTTTCTTTCCTATTACTTACAATCAAAGGGAAGCTTGATCAAGAACAGAACCATTTTGACAGAGAATGAAGAGATGAAATGGCTTTCCATCATGATATCTCCTGCCAGCCATAGACAAGGTGGTACTGATAGAATGTACCTTCATCCTATGAGTAGAGTTTCTTTTGGATTTGTGTGAGGGGGATAACTGAGAAATACCAGATAATGTTGGAGGAGCTGTATATCAGATATTAGCAAACCGAAGAAGTCTCAACATTTTGGCAAACCTCCTTAGCTTCTTTTAAAAATATTAACTGGGTTCTATTTCAACTACTCATACTCATTAACAAAGAAAGGCATAAGATTACCATTTGAATAATATATCTTGATTGCCACAATAAAAGGAAATTCTGCAATAGTTTATTTCTTAGATTACTCATATAAGCATTTTTCTCCATCTGTTGCCCTTTACATCACAATCCCCATCAACTCAGAGACAAGGGAGCTATATTCCAAAATGTCTAAAAGGCACAGTGCAAAAAAAGATTACTCTCATATATTCTCTTACAGATTTTTTTTTGTAGCACACATTGGAGCAGAGAGAATGGTCTCAGCCCCCATTCTCATCTACTGTGGTTTGCTCCAAACACTGAAAAGTGCTGCAGAGTTGCAGCGTTAGGATTTGCTGAAATCGTTAGGATAAAAGAAGTTGGACTGTCTAGCTTTCCAGACTAAAAAAAGGCAGGGGTGTGTTTGGTTATACAATGCTCTAGGACAGATAGTAGGCCAAAGGGACTCAGTGCCCAATCTTAATTCCATTTCAGTTTCAGTCCCCATCTTTTGTCAAATGCAAGCTCTCTTCCTAACATTGAGAACAATTAACCAGTGGAACTGCTTGCCTTCAAAAGTTGTGGGCGCTCTATCACTGGAGACTTTTAAGAAGAGTCTGGACAGCTACATCTGGAATGATGTAGCGTAATGGTGGCTAACCTTTTTCAGCTCCCATACCGATAATTGCATACCAGCACCCAGAAAGCAATGTGTGCCGGCCCTCCCAAGCCTCCTGTGCATGCGTGTGCAATTTCCCCTCATGTGGTGTGCATCTTTGCGCATGTGTGTGCAATTCCTCCTCGCACTTAGTGTGTGTTAGGAATCTGTCCACCAATTAGTTGGGTTGGCAATATATAAACCAACAATGTATGCTTGTAGCTTTAAGACAAAATCACTGTATTGATTTATACTATATTCCGATTGGTTGATTATATTGCAAATTACCATAAGAGGGAGCTAGAGATTATTGCTTGCTCTCTCTGACATTCTGTATCTCTGACATTCTGTTGCTATCTAAGATTCTCTGTTGTATTTTTGCTATGCTTATACTTTGATAT
Source organism: Pseudonaja textilis (assembly GCF_900518735.1). Next base: position 33,547,180 of record NW_020769314.1, on the reverse strand, counting down.
CTTTGTTTACTGTAAATAACAAAGGCAACTGGTAAGAAGACTTTGTAATTGGATATTCTTTGGACTGTTAAATGTATATGACCTGGACCATTTATTGGACTGTGCTATTTCTTAAAGTAAACTTTAACTCAATTTAGTGTATGTGTGTGTGGCTGGATAATTACTCATAACTACTCTCATAAACGTTTCCATGTGCATATCCTTGTTACTCAAGGGTTATTCTGTACATAACAGCGTGTCTGTGCATGTGCGCGTGATCCCCTCGTGTGTAGCCCATCCCTGTGCATGCACACATGTCTCCTGCGCACCCCCTCTGCCCCCCTGTGCATGCATACCAGATACCCAACAATAAGCTATTGGGCAGTGGTGTGCGTGCGCATGCGCAGGGTGGCTCTTCTGGACAACCTCTCTCATGCCGGGAGAAATGGCTCTGTGTGCCACTTCCGGCATGTGTGGCATAGGTTTGCCAACACAGATATAGCATCTCCAGCTTGAGCAAGGAGTTGGATGAGAAGACCCCTTCAAGATCCCTTCTGACTCTGCTATTCTGTTATCTAGCTTTCCTGAAATCTCCTGGATCCATGCTACTGTAATTTGTTTTATGCATAGTGAAGAAACAATGGCTCTAAAGTACTTTTTTTTCTGTGAATCAAAGGAAGTAACAGATTTTTCTTTTTCTTAGAACTGACTTCCCACTTCATGTTTTTCAACTTCCTGTGGAAGTCTCCACAGCCTGCTATCCCTGGGGAATCTTTGTGGCTTCCCATGCTCTCAATCTCTACTTCGCTTTTGGCTCTCTGTCAAAAGATTTTTTTCTTCTTCTTGGCACCCTTGTCTGAGGGCCATGTGTGTTTTCTTTAAGCATTCTGCCTCAGAACTATGCTATGCTATTTGGCCTTGTATATATGTATGGCTCTTAAACAGTGGCTGGATAGAGCATATTCATGAATCTTCTTCTGAGGTGGAAGGTTGAAGTCCCATTTTTTCTGCCTACATATACACAAATTTGGTCCAAAGTTATACCAATCTTAGGGACAGCATTATTACTATTTCATTGAGGCTACAGAAAGGAAATATTCTGAACCATCTTCTAGGCCTGGCCACAGTTAGTGATCAGGCATTTTGTCCCACAAAGAAACCTCTTTTCTTTAAAAACAGGATTGCTTTGGTCAAAAGAAAAGGGGGAAAGGAATAAGAATTTTTATATCAAACACAAGTTTTTTTAAAAAATATAACTAGATCATGTTATCTAGTTTAAGTAATGAAACAAGCAAGCTCAGAGAGCACCAAGGACCCCTCATGTCTACCCTGAGCTGCAAAAATTCTTTATTTTAACTGATGTACAAAAATGAAGATATTTTGCCAAGAAAAAAAGCTGCAAACTTAAATTGATTAAATATAAGGTACAAAATTAAAAGAAAAAATGCTTTAAATGTTTGAGGCAGCTGAGACAAAATAGATGTCATAAAAATCCAGAAGAGTCAAATAGTGGTATCCAGAGGTGGTATTCAGCAGGTTCTGACCAGTTCTGGAGAACTGGTAGCGGAAATTTTGAGTAGTTCGGAGAACCGGCAAATACCACCTCTGACTGGAGATTTTACAGTATCTTTCCCCTGCCACACCCACCAAACCACGCCCATAGAACTTGTAGTAAAATGTTTGACCACTGGTGGTATCCAAATATTAGAATAGGCAGTCATAAATCATACAAAGATTTTCTAATTCTTTCTCATCAGTAACAATGGTAAACTGTTATTGAGGATAGAATATTATAGAAGTATAATATATAATGGGCAAGCAAGACCAGCAGAATGATGCACTTGTTTTAGGTGGGATGTATTGTGGGGTATCATACCAGCCCTTCAACTACCTTCTTATCATAACTCAAGTTCAACAGAGGATACTATTTTGTCATCAGTGTTGTAAGATTCAGTGTCTGATTATATACATGAATTGATTGTTTGTTTCTTAGATTTATATTTTGGCTCTCCTCCAAATGACTTGAGCAGCAGATTGTAAGAAAACAAACTAATAATTCTGGAAATTCTTTATTGTTGGATTAAGGAGAACATGGGGGAAAACTCACAAAAGCCTTTTTTACATATGCAAAAAGACTTGTAAAATCCAGAAATTAAATGGGAGATTGAATCAAACATAACTTCTGTCCCCTCTTGCCAAAAATAGAGCTGGAAAAAAAGGCAAAAGAAGGCAACCAAAATGATCAGGGGTCCCATACAGCTATTTTAGAATAAAAAGCTCCAATGTTCCTGATCTTTATTGGGGTGGGAGCAAATGAAGGGGGACATGACTTTAAATCCAACATGGAATGGACATATGGGTAGGGAGATATTTGTTTTCACTGAATCAAAATATTAGGAACATGGGCCAGTCAGCAAAGTTAATTAGAGATGAAAGAAAATATTCTTCACACATAACATTATTTTGCTACCACATGATATGGTGGTCTCTTACTTGGATGGCTTTAAAGGTGTTTGATAAATCCATGAAAGGCAGGACTATCAAGGGCAATGGGTTTTGAAGAGTCAGTGTTATTTACAGGTTGGGGGGTGGGGGGAGCATGCCTGAAATTGCACATTCAGTTGCAACAAACAATGGTAGAAAGAGTCATGTTGGATAGCCAATGTGAGATAGAAAATGCTAGACTGAGATAACTCTTAGGTTGGTTCAGCAAAGCTGTTCTTATAGCCACCCACCTTTTTTTGCCAATCTTGTAAATGGTCTGAATGAATATCCTAATCTCAACTCAACAGGTTCATAATGCAGCTAACTATGCACATACTTTCATTTTAAGCATTTACCAATCTAGTATTAATCCATCCTTGAAACCTGGGCTATATCTCTCAAAAATATCAGCCTGTATTTCTAAAACATTATTATAATTGCACTAGCCCTGAATTGATACCAAATAATTTGTCAGAAAATAGAATTTTGCCATATGATTACCACACTTTTGGTTGCTGATTTGCTACATAGCTCCTATAGTATTTGTCTTTTAGGTTGAATAATAGTGACTTTTCTCTTAAAATGTAAGTGTAAATGTCACACAATTAGACCATGTATATCCTTACACTGACATCATTATGATTCTAATTCTATGGAATATATTCTTTGAAGAGGTGAGGAGTAAGGAGGAGGAGAAGGAGAAATATATATTCAGAATGAAGTGATTTACTTTAGTTTGCCAATTATCAAAACAAGTTGATGTTACAACTTGCCAAAAGAATATGCCTTCTGTCCAACATTTCTCTCTGGAGAATAGTAACACAGTATTTTCTTCTAAGTGGCTGAGACATGTGTAAGGTGTTATAAATTGTCTGTTTCTAGCCATCCAGAGGTGTTAACATCATACTGGAGAAGCAGCTTAGATATGACAGACAGGAAACAGGAACTTTTGTGTCCAAACATACTGTAGATTAGTTTCTTGCTATAGTTTAGTATTAGCCAGGAGACTTAAAATGCAGTATTCTGCCTTGGACAATTCAAGGCAGTCCTTTCTATAATCTTGTATTTGTGTCTTCTCCTAGTTGTTTTTTTTAATGGCATTTTCCGAAGAAAGTCAGTATTTTCAACCTTCTAGATTCTTCAATTTCTCTCAATGACTTATAGTAGCCTCATTCAGGCATTCTATAAAGCAGTATATAAGTCTAAGTGCTATTGCTATTCTAAATTTAAATTTACCTATATTCCTGCACAACATTTGGGATAAGTCCTGTAACTGCATTCAGCTCTTTACAACCCACTGCACAATTATAAATTCTGATGATCTGGGATTCTCAGCTGTGTAGGGCATTGGAGCTGTGTTCACTCAGATGTATCTTGATCACAATCTTTTTCCAGACTTGCCAATTCAAGCTGGAAAGTGAACGGCTTGAGCAAAATAGTTTCCTTCATAAGTCATCTCAGAGTTCAATTACAAAACTTCCCAAAAGAGTAATATTGAAATGCTGGGTATTGTCTGGGAAGAATATTGTCAAATCTTCCAGGAATCTCTCAAGATTTGTAAATAGCATTTCCTGCAATACAGTGCCTTTATTCTTGATAATTGCAACATTTTCATGAGTAAGAGGATATGTTGTACTTCTTTGCTGCTACCCTTCAGTCACCATAGTCAACAAAAAGTGATACAACAAATCAGCCTATTGCTTGCAAAGTGTTCACCCACAATTAATGCATCCATACTAACTCATTTCTCATTAAACTATGTGTTTAAAACTCCTGAAGTCACATTTTCATACATATTCAAAAATAATTTCATAGATTTTACAAACACATTCAAAAATATATTTTCTTGAAATTCAGGCTGCTTTAAACAAAGAGGGATTTAATGGCCAAGAGCTGTGCGCACGATGGGCAAAGCTTGAGTGTTGTAAAGTTCTAATCTTTTTGTTACCCAGGGGAAAAAAAGCCAGATCTCTTCAAACAGATCAAACCCCTCAAGCATTCCTAAGCAAGAACATTGTTGGTAAAATACTTTTGGTTTCTGAAAGTAGCAATTGTGTGGAATAGAAGGTCTACTAAGGTACACAAATTATTATTATGAATTATTATCTGATAGAGAGATAGGTGGTGTTTAAATGTAATAAATAAATCTAAGCAAGGGATTGGTCTGTAGATCTTGGGAGCTGGCAAAGCACAGAGACCACTGTTCTATTAACTGTCTGTGCAATCTAACTTGCAATATAATTTACTGAATTCATCTCTTTCTCTGTTTTAGTCTGGCAAAAAGCACTGCCTCATGTCTTGATAAGCAAGTTAATGAACAATGTTTGAAAATTACCAGCCTGATATTTTTAGTTACCGAGGGCAACGGCAAATAGGAAAAGGGAGTCCCATTAGATCACTGCATGCCCGTGACTAACATGTTGGAGATGGGCAGCATGTTGGCAGTGAAGGAACTTTTCAGAGGTCACACATATCCATCCATTCATGCATACCTGTTCTTTCCATAGGTCTCTGTCTGTTTCACTCATGCAGACATTATGTGTCTGTCTTTGGAACCTCACTTTGCCCTCCCTGTTATTCTGCTAAAGACTTATTTTTCCCTGCTGCTATCAGTAATCTGTTCCTTTGGCCCAGCTGATTATTGACAAAAGATCAGGCTTTGGAGTTCCATGGGCCATGGACAAAGTAAACATTTCCAGATTGTGGACTAATGACTCTATCATCAACACTAGTAATCATAACTGTAAAAAAAACCATAGCCCTGAGGCACTTTAAAAAGTTAAAGGCCTGTAATCTACTTCACTGAGCAGCACCTGCCACAAAAATATTTTTGCCTCAATAAAAAGTACATACCACTGCAAATCTACGGCATTTGTTTTTTTGGGTATCACAACTCTTCCCTGTTTTTGTTTCAATGGACTAACACAATTTTCTTCTGGCAGCTGGTATTCTGGATTGTCACTATTTTTTATTTATGTGTATTTAAACTGTAACGGTATTCTCATCAGTTTTAATTTCATTGGCATTGAATTCTACTTTCCCCCCCTTCTTTACATACCTCTATATAATATATCTATGACTGAACATTACCCCTCATGCCTCTGACAAAGCAGACTCTCATCCAGGAAAGTGTTCCAGACTAGGTGTATTAGGCTTAGAAAGGTGCCATAAAAATCTTTGATTCTGACCAGGCCACATGATGTCCTTTTTGGCATGATCCTATCATTGTTGAAAAATGACGTTATAGTACTGATGTAGAATAGTTCCTTTGCCTCATGTCCTTCCCCCGCCCCCCCAAAATAAACCACATTAGTTTTACAAATTTCCTATCACTGGAAGTAAACTCCACTGACAGTAGGAGTAAATTGTCCTGAATTTAATTAGGTTTGCTTCAAAATAAATAGGGCGATTTGAAGGATCTTGGCCATCAGAAAGGTTTATATTTTGCCATCTAATACGCAGATCTTTTCCCCTGATCCATTGTGGAATTTATGTGAGTAACAGAAAGGCCCTATAAACAGAGGTGGGAAAGCCTGTGCCCCAGCTGTTGCTGAGCTCTACTCATGCCAACAAGCCAGAGAAAGCAGATGTAAGTTCTATGTAGCAAAAACCTAGAGGTTTCAGCTCCTAAATTAGAAAAAAGGTGGTGCATAAGGACCATTACATATTAACAATTTTTCAGAAAAGGTAGGCTGTTGCTTTGCTCGCTAGTGGATTGGCAAACTTTGCATGCAGAAGGCTGGCCCTGGTCCAATCACTATTATCTTCCAGTTTGCGTGGAATAAGACTTGCCAGACAAAGTAACTTGAGGAGCACTGTGACAGTCAACTGTTCTAAGCTACACTGCTGCACGGCCAGCCTCAATAGGGAGGAAGATTCCTGAAATGCTTTTGTGCTATTTCTGTGTATGTGTGTGTTAAAGAGAGAGAAAGAGATACTATAGTACAGGGCAGTCAAACTGCCAACCCGTGGGCTGGATGTGTCACGTGCAGGCCATGCCCACCCCAGAATGGGGAAAACATGATGAAATGTCACGTGATAGCAATGTGATGCCGTGAGTTTGCCACCCGTGCTGTAGTATAAAGATGTCAAGAGGTATTGCGATCCTGCTGTTTGCAACATTTACACATAAATAAGCACCAAGTGTTTTTTTTTTTAAATTTCAGCATTTCTGCTTCATCTTGATGGATAGGGCTCAATGCTCAAGTCTGTCAAGATCCTTCTTGAATCTTGAGTCTATCTTCCAGTGTTTAGCAATTCCCCTCTACTTGGTGTCACCCACAAATTTAATGAGTTCCCCCTTTATCCCCTCATCTAGATCATTTATGAAGATTTTGAAGAGCACAGGGTCCAAGACAGAACCTTGAAGTACCTCACTGTATGCTTCCCACCATGTAGATGTAGTTCCATTAGGGACTACATGCTGGGTGTGGTTGGTCAGCCAATGTTGAATCCATCTGGTGGTGATGTTGTCTATCCCACATTTTTCTATCTTATCAAGAAGTAAGCTTTAGTCTACTTTGTCAAATGCCTTACTGAAGCCATAGCATTTTGCTGTTCCACTAATTTAGTCACTTTATTAAAGATAAAGATTTGTTTAGCATGATCTGGGCATTAATAAACCCCTGCTGGCTTGTTCATTTCTAGGTGGTCACAAGTACACTGTTTGATTATCTTTCCCAGAATTTTCCCAGGTATGAATATCAAGCTGATGCATTGGCATCAGTTATGCTTCTTACATTACTGTACAAATTACTGTACAAATTGATCTCTTCTTCCTCATTCCTCTCATTTCCCTTCACATAACCTAATATCGTTCAAGGCTAATTTGTTAATAATCAGGCAGGTGGTCTGCTGCTTCATTCATATAATTTATATGGATGGGCAAATTCTCTCTTCATGAGCTTGCTCCTTTGAATCTTTCCCACATCCTCCCAACCACAGTAAAAGCTGGAAAGTCTATTTTGAGATGGGTGAAATGGAATACTGTCATGCCCCAGCATATAACTTTTATATACTGTTGTTGCTCTCTAGCCCCATCCAGTGGCCCAAGGGACAAATATGCCCCAACATATAGTCTTTATATACTGTTGTTGTGCTCTAGCCCTTTCTAGTGGCCGGAGAGACTAAATACCAAGTATATTGTTTGAAACTGATTCAATTCTCTTACCCATCAGCCCGCACTCACAAAACAAGTTCACGCTGGGAAGCCAGACTCCATTTTCTTTAGCATTTGGAAAAGGCAGAAGCACAAAGAAGAATCCCTCTTAATCTGTGGCACATGGTCATCCACGGACAAACCCACATCCCACACACAGAGCATCCTGATGAGATTTAAATTGCTTGTATTTATTAATTGTTATGTTCAGCAATAACTCAATACTGTCTATCTTGTATTTGATTCTCATTGTATGTATCCCTATTTTCCCCACTATATATTTCACTATATCCTATTTTTTTCAACAAAACATTCAGATCTACGCACACAGTCTTGTTTTATTGGATGATAGGTGGGTTTAGCTGCATGTCAAGCACACAAACTAACATGTAATGAGGACAGAACAAATACAAAGAGATTTTGTTCTTGACAAACATGGCACTGCTGCATCAGTCTGAATTTTTCCCACATCTCCACATCAACCCAAATTGATTGCCACTATTTAAGAAATGAAAAGATCTTTGATCAGGAGATGTTCAACAAACCTATTAATGATTTCAATAACAGATACATTTGGAAAATGCTATCCCTGTTATCTCCCATGGCTCTTAAGCTGGATGCATTAGGGTGTAAAAGCAATTTACCCTGGATTTCAATGGGTGCACTTCCTTGGAGAGATCGGGCAAAACAGACTATAGATAGAAAGGAATGTCATTGGCTACCTCAAACTCTTGTATCAAGATGCACATATTTGGAAATGGTATGTTTAAAATGCATGTAGACTGCATGTTAGAGAAAATAACTTTCTGTACATTAGGGAGGTTTTCTACAAAATCTACATTTTAGAAAAAGTTGCAGTCAGTATTCTATGTATCAGAAAACTTGCAAACCATAACAAATGTGGATTTTTTTAATAGTCTTTTTTAAAATTGCAAACATTTGGGAGAATGGAATCAGAAACTGCAGCTGGCAACCAGTGCTTATTAGTTCCAGCTGAAATAACTTCTCATTTAGATAATCCTACTTTTCATCATCCCTCTTCTACTGCCAGCCCAAATATTTATGTTTCAACAACTGCCAACTTCTCACAAATATATTTAAACTCTACATCTTTGACATCCACTCAGAATTAAAAATTAAGACAACATAGCAAGATGATGGTAAAAGCAAATATCACAATTACATAATAAAATTGTAAATGCTTTAGAAATGTTGTCAAAATGATTTCTTTTCACTGCAACAAGCAGTGATTTATGAGTTTATGGCACAAGAGAAATTAGCAAACATTTCTAAAAAAAGCACACTCAACTGTAAGAAATGTATTTTTAGATACTTTTGAAAATGATGGAATGAATGTATTTGAATTCATTTCAGAAGCTGTTTCTTCCATCATATGATGTTAGGAAACTCATCTATATTCACTTTAGAGGGAATTCTGAGACTGGAAATTTGTTTTGAATAGCACAACTGAGTGGAGCTTGAAGCAGTCGATGGAACGATCCATGTCTGTTTTTCCCAACCTTCCTTTTCACAGAGTAATTTACAGCAAGAAGAGAATCATTTTGTTGCGCATATTGTTCAATAATTGGGAATCAGAAATACTTATTGGAAAATCACCTAGAGATCTGATGTTGATAGTCCCAGATCTGCTTTCTGCCTACCCTTGCTCAAAATTAAAAGAAAGAGATTCAGAATAAGTTAGCTGGTACTAACCACTACTACCACCAACACTCTCAAGATTGCAGAAGAGAGCTTAGATTTCTGGGTGCTCCAAAGTAGCACAAGTGTTCTTCTCAAAAATTTGGCTATTTATTGATATCATTACATCAAAGCTGTTAAATTTCTGAGGTGCACTGTCTCCTCTTATCTTCCTCCAACTGTAGTTTTCAAGGTGTCTTCTCATTATTCCGGCTACTTTCTGCTATGAAAGGGAGTTGACAATAGAAAATATGGATGCAACCTACTAAACAGATCCATTATTCTCTATCTTGGAATCAGCATTATGGCCAAATTCAAGGAGACGGTGCCAGGAAATTCTCTTAACATGCATCTTCATTGCTAACTTCTAACAACTGCTATAACAGATGATGTGCTTCCCAGTAACCCACAGCAAAGTAGTCTGTAAGCTTTTCTTAGGAATCCAAAATATTTCCTACAATTTGTAACATGTACCTGCAGATGTACAGTTGGTGCTCTTTCAAAGAACACTTAGGGATTCCTTACAGCAAGATTTATTTTGTGCAAGAGGAAGAGGCTTCCAAACAGATGGTTTCTTTAATAATTAAAATAAAGTGCTAAAGTTTAGCTTGTTTCTTCCCTCCCTTCTTTCCATTTGGGTGGGAAAAAGTACTTTTCTCCTGTTTAAACTATAACTTCTGACTTTGGGAATCTTGCTTGGTCACGTTTGCTCACCAGGATACATGGAGTATATAATCCCACGGAGTTTGAGGAAATTACATTTATTATTTACATTATAATTACATTAAGTTAAATGCAGGAGCCAGTCCAGAAATTAACTCTGCCTTGCTTCCTATTTAAAAGAAGAAGAAGAAAAAAAAAAGGGGGGGGGGGAGGCATGCATCAGTTGGGGTGAGAAAAAAGGTATCATGTTACCTGTGCAGAGGAGAAAAGGAGGAAAAAACCAGCTGCAGGTGATAGTCAGGAGGATTACTCACTCTTCCTCTCTCTTTGGTGATGCCCTTTCTAAGTTCCCTCTCTTTCAACTGCCGAATTTCTACCGGCAGAGAAGGAAATTCTCGAGGCTGACAGCAAGAGTGATAGCTGCCTCCAATTCTATTCCTACTTCCCTCCCACTTCTCCCCCACCCCCACTTATCAAAGCAGCCAATGAGTTGGCTGGCTGATTTTTGCATGTATGAGTCAAGGAAGGAGTGGGCAGAATGAGAATTTTCAAGGGCTTGCCTTTCCAAGAAAGCGATGTCTGCAGAATCCACCATCATATCAGGCCAGAAAAAAATCTGTCTAAAATCCCAGAACAACATACTCACAAGAGCAGCTTCCTCTAGAGTATTACACAATGTGGGCATAGTTGGGAAACAGCAAAAAGACACCCAGTTTGCCCAAAGGCAGTCCCATCCTTTGCCAGACAGTAAGGCACATAATGGAGTCGACCAAGATTTTATTTGCTTGACAAGTATAGCAGGTTGTGGTAAGAATAATATAATAATATAAAGGAAAAAGCTCCTGTTACTGGTCCCCTATGAATAAGTCATCCAAAAGGTCAGTTGAAGAAAACAGATTTGTTTTCTGAAACAACTTAGAGCAGGTATTAGCAATGGAAACAGTGATGTGTAGGACACGTGGCAAGCTTTTTCTCTGTTTGCATGTAAAAATATTACTCAAAGGGAAAAAAAAGAAAGTGAACTTTTCTCACTAATTCTAAACTGAATTATTATTATTTAGATAGGAAATTAAACCTGCAAAGACGCGGCCCAGAAATCTCATCTGATGTGTAGAATATGCCAGCATATTCTTTCCTGCTTGCATCCAGAGATTTAACTCAATGGGTTACAAGAAAGTGAACTTTTCTCATTAGTTCTGAGTTGAATTATTTCTGTTAGAAAGTAAATTAAGGTCTCTTTTCTTTGATTCATCACATTTCTACACCAACCATCCAGAGGGGGTATTCAGCAGGTTCTGACCAGTTCTGGAGAACTGGTAGCGGAAATTTTGAGTAGTTTGGAGAACCGTGGTATACCTCTGACTGGAGATTTTACAGTCTCCTTCCCCTGCCACTCCCACCAAGCCACGCCCACAGAACCAGTAGTAAAAAAATTTGAATCCCACCACTGAACCCTAAGTGACTCTTATATGGCCCAGAAATCTCAACTGCCTCTCTGAAAATGAGCCAATGGGAAGCACAAAATGCATCCATACTATTTCCCCCTTGATCTGCTCCGTGACATGTTGGATTAATCAGAATTCTCAGATTTTCTCTGGGTATGGTATGTCAAAAAGTAGAATGTTCCATGGAAAATATGCTTCATGAGAATCAGATCTTGGGCATCTTTTCAACTTCAGTGTTTTGTTTCATTGGTACAATGCATGTTTTAATTCATCCATATAAAAAGCCAATTTTTAAAAACAGTGGCAAAATGGCACAACTATTACATTCAATACAGTCCCTTCTATGCCTGCAATGACATGATATGAACAGTCAGGGAGTATTTGAATCTGTGCAGCACCCTCATGTGGGGTGGAACAGAACTTCATTCTTTTGTCTCTGAAACTATCGCAGTCTCTGCGTTGATTCTGTTCATCCAGGAAGACCAATAAGTCCTTTTGGACAGGAAGAAGCCCAAGAGAGTTTTCTGTGCCAGCAAATTCTGACTTAAGCAAGAAGTTCCTTCTCGACTTTCACGTGTTCTTGGTTGATAGTTGTTGGTGCTCAACTCTTGGCTTTCCACATGCTGCTGAATTAACTCTGACACTTAAGTGAATCCCAAACTTTGACAGAAATGGCTACTAATTTTTTTAAAAATGAATTTTTCTGCAAAATTAACCATCCTTTCCCAGTCTGGTGTTCTTCAGATGTTTGTGATTGTAATTTGGGGAACTCCCAAATTCTGTCTGGTGTTTTGGATGCTGTAGTCCTGTACACCACAGAAAGCCAGTTGGCAAGGCTGAAATTTGTTCTTACTTCATGCAGTGCCAGGCACTGTTTGCAGATAAGGCTAATTATCAATGTCTAGGCTATGTTTTTTACAGCATAGATATTAACTGGTGATAACTCTTTTTTCATTGCCAGCCAATGGAATGTGTTAGTAAGTTGGTAAAGCCTATTCATAAAGTCCAAAGGTTTATTCCCAGTGGCTGTTACTTGATCTTCATGTTTGAGTGAGCAACTGAGTTTTTTCTGCTTTTAGTCCATTTGCTTTAATTCCCACAACTTGCTTAGCATTTTAATGTTTTGGCAGTGATGAGCTTTAAAGCTCTGAATAGTCCCTGATTAAAATATTTGCAGGACTGCCTTCGCTCACCATATGAGCCTGCTCCATTACAGGAGTTTTTCTTATTTCAGCAATTTCTGAGGTTAGAGTCAGGTTCAGGCATAAGTTTAGAGCAGGGGTCTGCAACCTTAAACAGTCAAAGAGCCATTTGGACCCGTTCCCACAGAAAAGAAACCACTGGGAGCCAATAATTTAATAACCAGTGTGACTGGGTAGGTGTGGCCAACTCGACATCACTCACTCCCACCCAGTCACCTCCTTCTCTGGAATATGGAGCGAGTCTCCATCCCCCGCCATCCCCCTTACCTTCTCAGGCCAGGCGAGGAGTGACAGGAAGGGGAGGGGCCAGCCAGTGGCGGGATCACCCCACAGGGAGCCACAGCAGAGGGCTGAAAGAGCTGCACGTGGCTCCAGAGCCGCCGGTTGCAGACTCCTGGTTTAGAGCCTCACAATCTGAATTGTTAGGGTTTTTTTCCCCACTTGTTAAGATTTTATTATATAGGTAGCCCTTGACATATATGGCCACAATTGAGTCCAATATTTCTGTGGTTAAGCAAAACAGTTGTTAAATGTGTTTTGCCCCATTTTTTTAAACTACAGTTATTAAGTGAACAGTTACAAGTGTTAAGTTAGTCACATGGTTGTTAAATGAATTTGGCTTCCCAATGACTTGTGCTTGTCAGAAGGTCACAAAATGTTATTACATAATCCTGGGACACTGCAGCTGTCATAAATATGAGCCAGTTGCCAAGTGTCTGGATTTTAATCATGTGACCATGGGATGCTGCAATCATCATAAGTGTGAAAAACAGTTATAAGTCATTTTTTTCAGTGTTGTAACTTTGAACAGTCACTAAACAAACGGTTGTAAGTGGAGGACTACTTGTAGTTTTCTTTTTTAAAAAAAAAACCCTATTCATAACACTTTCTGCTCAGTATCCATGACCGTCATTAACCGATTCTGGTCTGCTTTGCTTCTGCATGCATTCACACCTTCTGTTCAAAGATGCCCTTCCCTTATTGTGCATCTTAGCACCCATGTAATAGTGTTGCTAATTTCAAAAACATTTTAAAAAATTAAATTGCTGTCTTAAAATTTAAACTTTTTTAAATTGCTAGCGGTTTATAATTCTGCTGGTTATCATTCTATACGTATATTTGTTTGTATGTTTTCATGCTTAGTTTATAACAAAGTTAATTTTCCTGAAATGACCAGAGATAAGAAGATGGGCACTTTTTTCATAGTATGGCACTGAGCCTAGAATTGATTCCAAGGCAGTAGAACTATGGCGGAGTATTAATTTTGATGTAATGAAGAAGGAAATCCCTCTCTTCATTACAATTACCGCCTAAGTTTTTAATTTTTATTGCTTGTCTGGTTTTATGTTTTTCCTTGTGGAGAATTCTAGTTGTAGACAGACTTGGAATTATTTATATTGTAAATGGTTGAGTCGTTCCAGATTCAGGAGTAAACAAGTTTAATAAACAAACAATTCAGAAGGGGATTTTATCTGAAAAGGGGGAAGGAGAATGTCTATTTAGAATCTTTTGTCCCACAAAGAGAAAAAGTGTGGGAGAATATAATAAAGATGTAATATACTTAATAATCCATGTCACTACAGCTATGAGGTTAGCTTATGCCCAAAGATGGAAGGGTAATGAAATGCCAGGTGAGATAGAAGTAATTAGGAAAATTTGGATGTGCACAGAAAAGGATAAATTAACTCAAGAATTAAAAAATAAGACTGAATCTGACTACTATAAAATTTGGGAGAAGTTTTACTACTGGTTGAAAAAAGGAAGGAACAAGAATATCAAAGATGACTAAAGTTTATGTATATATGTAAATCTGTATGATTGTCTGTATTTATTACTTAATGATATAAGACAAGCAGGTGAATCAGGATGTATACACCATGTTCATTGTTTTAAAATGTTTTTCGTTTTTGCTTGCTTAATAAAATTTAAATATAATTTTTTTTTGTCCCAGTGTAGAACTAATTTATGCCTCCAAAATAGGCACTCAAAGATGAGGTGTAATCCTTGTAACACCTTTCTTTGGGTTTAACCAGAGCTGTGTCCTTCTCTGACATTCTTTGCTCTAATCTTCTTTTTTAAAAAAGAAGAAATTGGATAACCTTTAACTAATCTGATCTGATCTGCTGGTTGCCATACCTTGGACAACAGACAATATATGCTGAGCAGCAAGTAGACAGAGCACTATTCATATGGTCCATGCTGGTGTTGCATTTGTTGCTCCAGATAACAGGGATTTGTCTGCCCAAACTTGGAGGAGGGAAGGCTAAAATGGGGTGCCCATTTTTCAGAATGCTCAGCTTTGGGCAGGACAGTTGAAAAATTTTGAAATCTGCAGGGATGAAGGAGTAAGTCAGTTTTCCCTCAAAGGATAACTAGAAGCTGCCATGACACACAAATATGGGAAACTATTTCAAAACTGGCAAACCATTTCTGTCCCTGGGGCTTTCTGCAGCTCTAGTTGGATTTTTAAGTAATGTAGCGTTTATGAAAGGATTTTCTCTAATAATCCTCTCAAAATCACTATTCAACCTTATTCACATCATTCATTATATTTTTCTGATTGCGTGGTTAAAGGGAATTGAGTCATAAGGGCCTCCCACATACAAATATATCAGGGACCCAAATGAAGGCCTTATTTCTAGCCCAGCTGTAGCAAATTGGCTCTCAGCATTGCAGAAAGTTTTATATAAGTGAATGTTAGCATTAGAAATGCCTGTTTGACTTCTTTTTTAAAAACATGAGCCTCAGCTTGACCTTTTGGATGTAAATTTTAATTTCTTTCGGTAAAATAATCCTTGCTTAAGTGATTCTGCCTTTAAGCTCCAAATCTCCTTAAGTCTCTGAGTGCCAGGTTTTGGTTGCCCAGTGAGCCACATGTCTGGAGCTGCTATTGGGGTATTTTTATGCAATGAACACCTGCATGCCTAAATTCCCACTACTGTATAGTCAGTTTGCTTAGTTTATCCAAATATAGTCAAGGTCATTATAACAGGAAATCTCCCCCTCTTCCTCTTTTTCATGACCACATCTGTGCTTCAAAAATGTGGTGCAGAATCACAATGGAATCTTTTGATTCCATCCACGGGAAACACTTTATTTGAGACTTAAGCAAATTGGCTAGGCGATAGGATTCTTGCTTTTGTTGGAAGAAATATCCTTCTGGGTTCAGTTCCAAGTGGGGAAAAAGACACTGGATTCATGGAAATTGGTGAGATGGGTAGAGGCCTTTATTATGTAGAATACTCTGGGCCAGGCCTTAATGGCCCGCCCATTAACAAAGGTGGGGGTGAGCTTCTGCTTCTGAGGCGAGTTTCTGCTTCTCTTTTTAGGGGAAATATTCTGCCTTTTTAGTATATCCTAAAACAGTAGTTGCCAACTAGTGGGCCACGGCCCACTGGTGCTCCGGCGAAAATTTTGGTGGTCTGCAGAGAAATGTCACCCCCAGAGCACCCCCCAAAGCAATTAATCCAGGCTGCGCAGGAACACAAGTCTGCCCTGCCCATATGGCCCACAGGAACAGTCCCCGCCCACTCATCCTTACCTGGCAAACTTGCCTGCTAAGTTGCTATTTTTCCTTTTTTTTCCCCCCTGACCATCAGTTGTTCTGCTGTGCCGGGAGATTTAGATTTGCTAGAAAGCAGGAAATCATTGGATTTCTTGCTTTCTAGCTAATCTTTAGATCTTTGGCTCTGCTTTTAAGCAGAGCCGAACCTCCCTTAGGACTGAAGGTTCTATTATTCAGTGCAGATTCAGGTATCCAATAGCAGAAAGATAGATCTCTGAATCTGTGATTCTGTGAGCAACTCAATCTGCCTGCCTGCTTTGCCTGATTTGGGGTAAAAGTTGCTCTTTTTAATTATAAAAAATTCAACGTTTACATAAATATTTATAATAATTACATACAAGGCATGCCCAGCCAGTCACATGACCACCAAGCCACACCCACAAATTAGGCCACGCCCAAGAACTGGTTGTTAAGAAATTTGAATCCCTCCCCTGCCTCTGTGCGTTTATGTGTCTGTGTGTATGAAGAGAGAGAGAGAGAGAGAGAAAGAGAGTGTGAGAGCGAGGTTAGATCAGATCTCTCTCTCTCTCTCTTACACGCACACATCAACATCAGCAACCACTGTCAATCAAAATTCATATTAGTGGTCCCCAGTGTTATGTCCTGAGGACTCAAGGAGTTCTCACTCAGGTCCACTCACTTTACGTGGGCGTTATTTCCCCCATTCCCATTGGTTGGCTCTCCCCAGCAGCCAGCTATAAAAGCAGGCTGCGGGGTCCAACCGGTTGCTGATTGCTGCGAGCCAGTTCCAGGCTTGGCAAGCACGGTCAGCCCTTTATTGTAAAATAAAGTATTGTTGCACTCATGCTCTGGTTCAGCCTCTCATTGCTCAAACAAAACACTGGCGACGAGGATGGGATGGCTACCAGAAGCACCTTGCAACCGCTGAGTCACTAGCCACCGATCTACAGCCCAGAGAGAGCGATCGGCTGGCGACAAGGGAAACGCTGATCCGCAGCCAGAGAGAGCGGTCAGCTAATGAAACGAGCGATCAAAAAGAGCAAACGCAGATCCGCAGCCAGAGAAAGCGGTCTGAGTCAAATAGTTAGAAGCGTCTGTAGCCGCTTGTTAGCCCCGCTACGGGGAAAGTGAAGCGCTGCGAGCTGCAGCCGCTCTGCATTTGGCGCGAAATTCAAACGGGTGTCATTTGAATTTCGAGCCAGTAGGAATCACAGCACAGCGCTGTAGAGAGTCACTAACGCCCACTTTTTTTGGCGCGAATCAAGACACCTCCAACGGCTAGCAGCCAACGTGGTAACCCAGAGAGAGAAAAAGAGAGGGTAGCAAAAAAAACCTCTCCAGAGCTGATATCACTAGTAACTCACGAGCGTTCGTAGTCCCAGAGAGATTTTTTCCGCAGGTAGCCCAGCCGTTCCAGCACCATGAGTTCCAATCCAGTATTCCCGGCGTTTAAACCAGACGAAGAGAAGTGGGAATCGTATAAGAACCGTTTCAATCATTACATCGATGCGGTCGGCCTGGCGGATGCGGGAGAGCATCGGAAAAAATCCTATTTCCTAATCTACTGCGGAGCCACCGTTTACGATACCGCTGCAGCACTCGTGGCGCCGAGAGAATTGAAAAACGTTCCGTGGTCCGAGTTGCTTGAGATCCTCACAAACCACTACGCTCCCAGGCCTTCACAAATCGCCAGGAGGTTCACGTTCCGAATGAGGAAGCAATCAAGTAAGGAGACCATCAACCAATATATGGCCGCCCTCAGAACAGCAGCCCTGCACTGCGGGTTTGGAACATACCTGGAGGACATGCTCCTCGATCAATTAGTTTGTGGGGTCAAGGATCTCAACCTACAGAGGCGACTGCTAGCTAAAAAAGACCTCAACCTCGCGCAAGCGGTAGAGGAGGCCCTAGCAGCCGAGCTAGCAACGAACTCAGCCACCGAAATTCAGGGCCCAAGCGCCAAGCTAGCAGCGTTCCCAGTCCATTCCGAAGAGGTGGAAGCGGAGGAAGCCCACAACGATGAGAACGATGTCCATCGCCTCGGTCGCAGGTAGGGGCCAAACAAGAATACACCGGTCCACCCAAGCACATCACTCTGTGCCTAGCCTGTGGGGGATCACATCAAAGGGCCACCTGCAAGTTTAAAGGAGCCGTTTGCAACAACTGCCATAAGAGGGGGCACATTGCGAGAGTCTGCCAAGCCCCCCAAAGCGCTGCACACAGACCCCCGTCCTCGCACTCGGGACCACAGAGGCAAGTATTAAACTGTCGCACGCACCGCCTTGCCAGGCGTACTTGCCACACTGTTAGTAAAATTTCTCTCTCCGTTTCCCTAGAAGGTAAACCGTGCCACATGGAGGTTGACACAGGGTCAGCGCTCTCAATAATCTCGTGGAACACCCTCAAGAGACTCCACCCCAGCCTATCTACTACCCGGCTTCAGAGATGCCAGTTCGGTCTGAAGGACTACCAGGGGAAGGCCATTCCCGTGATCGGCAGAGGCAAGTTCTTTGTCAGTTTTAGAGCTTTTAAAGGCCACCTACCTCTAGTGGTAGTTAACGGCAATCTACCCACCTTATTGGGGCTCGATTGGTTTCCCCACCTCGGCCTAGGGTTAACAGGAGTCCATGCTGTCTCAACCTCAGACACTGACTCCTTATTCGCTGACTACGCAGATGTGTTCAGTGAGGAGCTGGGGTGTTATAATGGAACCCCCATCTCGTTCACCGTTGACCCCCAGGCAGTCCCAATCAGATTAAAACCACGTAGAGTTCCATTTGCTATTCGACCAAAACTAGACGCTGAATTGGATAAGCTACTAAAACAAGGGGTCATTGAGCCAACAGATTTCGCCAAGTGGGAGACGCCCATTGTCACACCCCTCAAAAAAGATGGTAGCCTGAGAATTTGCTCGGACTACAAGACAACAATCAATAAATATTTACAAGTTAGCGCCTACCCTGTGCCCGTCATTCAGCACTTATTGCACACATTCGAACCGGGCAGTATTTTTGCTAAATTGGACATGTCTCAAGCATATCAACAGTTCCCTGTTGATAACCAAACAGCGGAACTTCAGACCATCGTCACTCACAGGGATGCCTTCCGATGCAAGCGTCTCCAATTTGGCGTAAGTGTTGCCCCGGGTATTTTTCAATCCCTCATGGAGCGGATTTTACAGGGCCTCCCTGGTGTAGTACCCTACTTCGACGACATCTTGGTCTCGGCCAGGGACAGACCCCAACTCTTCCAGAGAGTGCGAGCAGTGTTAGAGAGGTTCAGACAGCATGGCCTCAAGTTAAAAAAAGAAAAATGCGCCATTGCCACTAGACAGGTGGACTTTCTGGGTTATAAAATTGACGCCTCTGGCATTCACCCCCTGGAGTCCAAGGTTAGGGCAATCCACGAAGCTCCCACACCAACCTCCAAAACGGAGCTACAAGCTTTCTTGGGGCTGCTGAACTTTTATGCATCCTTCTTGCCCCATAAAGCCTCAGTAGCCGAACCCCTACACAGATTACTAGACAAAAAGTCACCGTGGCACTGGGGGCACAAAGAAGACCAGGCGTTTAACGCCGTCAAATCACTACTTACGTCAGAGGCAGTGCTCATCCAATTCGACCCCAACCTTCCTTTAGTACTGGCAGCAGACGCATCCCCTTTTGGAATTGGGGCGGTCCTTAGTCACAGACTCCCCAATGGCGCCGAGGCCCCCATCGCCTTTTTCTCCAGGATGCTCTCGGCCACGGAGCGAAATTACAGCCAAATAGACAAGGAAGCCCTAGCAGCTGTTGCAGCCGTGAAAAAGTTTCACGAATTCCTTTTTGGCCATTTCTTCGAACTGGTCACCGACCATAAGCCCCTCCTGGGCCTACTGGCCGGCGACAAACAGACACCTCAAGTCCTTTCCCCTAGAATGACAAGGTGGACACTTTTCCTAGCGGCCTATTCATACAAACTTATTCACCGCCCGGGCAAAACTCTATCCCACGCCGACGCTCTCAGTCGCTGCCCCTTACCCACTCCGGCTGAAGACCCAGCTCCTGTCAACGCCATTTTTGAAATCACCCAGTTGGACCTACCCATCACCGCCCTTGACATCGCCGCTAAAGCCAAGGCAGACCAAACGCTCGCCCAGGTGCTCGACTGGGTGAGGAGGGGGTGGCCGGGAGGCAACGTCGATAACAAATTCGCACCCTTTAAGACTCGCATGCAGGAGCTGTCCAGTTTGCAGGGTTGTCTACTGTGGGGCACTCGAGTGGTCATTCCGACCTCGCTGCGTACCCAAGTCCTGGAGGCGCTGCACGAGGGACACCCCGGCATTGTGAGAATGAAGGCGTTAGCACGCAGCTACGTGTGGTGGCCGGGTCTAGACGAGGACATTGTCAATTGGGTAAGTTCCTGCAGCATTTGCCAGGAATCCCGTCCTGCTCCCCCCATCGCCACCCCTACCAGATGGGAGAGCGCCAACGCCCCTTGGTCTAGAATCCATATCAATCTGGCAGGCCCCGTGTATGGAAAGATGTTCCTAGTGGTCGTGGACGCTTATTCCAAATGGATAGACGTGGCGCAGCTATCCACGACCACCACACTAGCAATCACCAACGTGTTAACGCGCCTGTTCGTTACACATGGACTACCCGACTCCATTGTCTCCGATAATGGCCCACAGTTCGCATCAGTAGAATTCAGCCGTTTTGCTGCCAACCTGGGCATTCGCCACATTTTCACAGCCCCATTTCACCCTGCCAGTAATGGGTTGGCTGAAAGGGCCGTCAGGACCACCAAAGAGGCCCTCGCTAGGTTTGGCAGGGATGACTGGCACCACAAACTCGCACGGTTCCTGATGAGCCAACACTCAACCCCCTGTGCAGTCACCAATAAGTCCCCAGCGGAACTTCTGATGGGCCGGCGCCTGAGGACTGTATTGGACAGATTGCACCCACAATACTGCCCTGACTCTCCCCTCGCTTCTACGTCGGGGGTTAGACATTTTTTGTTACAGGAACCGATATTCGCAAGGAATTTCGCCGGGGACCCACTTTGGATTCCAGGCGAGGTCATCGCCATCACCGGGCCGAGATCGTATAGGGTCAGGCTGGAGGATGGTCGCGTCTGGAGGAGACATATAGACCAGCTTAGAAGGCGCCTCAGCACCCTTGCCAACAAGAGTCCAGAGTCTCCAGTCGAAGGGGAACCGCCTCATCCGCCGCCCAGCCACATCGTACCCTGCGACCAGTCTGCACCAGCGGTCGTTCCGGTCAGCCCAAACTCGGACAACAGCGCCCAGAGAGTTGACCAGCCGGATCCAACCCACGAGAGCTCGACCCCAGTAACCAACCCGGTGTCTCCCGAGGATGCCCAGTCCAGAGAGAGTGTTGGCGACACTATGCCGGCTCGACCATCACAGACTGGTACCGAACAGACAGACAATGTTCCCGAGTTGCGCCGTTCCGGGCGCCAACACAAACCCCCCGTCTACCTCAAGGACTATGCATGTTCGCATCTGGGGGGAAGGGGTGTTATGTCCTGAGGACTCAAGGAGTTCTCACTCAGGTCCACTCACTTTACATGGGCGTTATTTCCCCCATTCCCATTGGTTGGCTCTCCCCAGCAGCCAGCTATAAAAGCAGGCTGCGGGGTCCAACCGGTTGCTGATTGCTGCGAGCCAGTTCCAGGCTTGGCAAGCACGGTCAGCCCTTTATTGTAAAATAAAGTATTGTTGCACTCATGCTCTGGTTCAGCCTCTCATTGCTCAAACAAAACACCCAGGATTTAAAATTATGAGTTTGGTGGTCCCTTAGGTCCAAAAGGTTGGCAACCCCTGTCCTAAAATATTTCATTTTCCTAGGAGAGGTGTGGTGCTAACTTCCTACACTTTCAAGAATAAATTCTGTAGTGCTGTAGGAAGTTAGCACCCACCCCTCTCCTAGAAAATTGAAATATCCTAGGAAATATTTAAAAGGCAGAATATTTCCCCTGAAAGAGTAGAAACTCAGAAGCAGAAACTCACCTCAGAAGTAGAAGCTCACCCCCACCTTTGTTAATGGGTGGGCCATTAAGGCCTGGGCCAGAATACTTTACATAACAAAGATCTCCAGGTAAAGCTATAGCAATTGCCTTTTCAGTGCATCATCATCATCCAGCAAGGCTCAACCAAGCCTGGAACTCAGGACAGCCTACAGAGTTGCCCCTGCATGGCCTCATGGGAGTCTGACAACCAATTAGAAACAAGCTTCAATTCAAATCCCAACAAAGGTTATAAAACCTAGGCACTCTCAGCATATCAGCCCTTTTCTTGATCTCTTCCTTCACCTTGAAGCATGTGATCATCCTTCCTTTACACTCTGGAGCTCCAGGCCATGTGGTACTGTCCACTATTAAACCTTCCAAACAGCCTCCATGTTTCCAGTGTCTTTTTCCCCACTTGGAACTGAACCCAGAAGGATATTTCTTCCAATAGTGCCATTTCCCATTTACTGACTGATAGACTCTTCTGGTGTCATTTGGTCATAGCTGAGGCCATATAAAGCCTGCCTCTGTTACAGTTGCTATATTGACTGATGTTACCTTGGTGGAATTATAATTGAGCGATCCTGACTAGCAGGGGAATCATCTAAATGTCCTATAACAAACAAACATATTTTATTAGTGAGGATCATATAGAGGTCATATAGGTCATAAGTGCTCAATTTAGGACCACAATTGAGCCCAAATGTTTCATTGCTAAGCAAAATGAATGAATATTGCCCCATTTAATCACCTCTCTTGTCATAGTTACTAAGTGAATTCCTGCAGACATTAAGTTAGTAACATGGTTGCTGATTGAATCTGGCTTCCACATTTAATTTGCTCGTCAGAAGATTTTCAACAAGTGATCACATGACCCCGACACTGCAACTGTCATAAATATATGCAAGTTGCCAAGCATCCAAATTTTGATCACATGACCCCGGGGATTCAGCAACGATCATGTGAAAAACACCCATAAATACATGTATAAGCTGGGTTGACAAAATCAGAAATAATGAGGTGATAAGATCCCAAGGGAAATCATCAGAATCATAAAAAAGCAAAAGAATGTTTAGAATATTAGAATATTTTGGACATGTGATGTGACACCTGGAAAAATATGGTATACTTCACTTAATCCTCCAGGGAAATGTAGGAAGTTAGCACCTACCCCTCTCCTAGAAAAATGAAATATCCTGGGAAATATTAAAAAGGCAGAATATTTCCCCTAAAAAGAGTAGAAACTCAGAAGCGAAACTTACCCCAGAGAGGCAGAAACTCAGCCCCCCCCCCCCCCCACCTCGCCCAAGGGACCTTTAGGCCCAGGGCTAGGACCTCTATCCCTCTCACCACCTGGCCTGGGAAGATTGTATCAGCCAACACTCAGGTGAAGCCATGTGGTCCAGACAAAGCCTACAAAGTTAGTTAAGACCCCCGCCCCTGGGAGTCTGACAGCCAATGGGATATATTTCTTGCACAGGAACAAGAAACACTAAGGTGGACTTCCGGGTTGTAAGGCTTCGTCGACGGCAGGAATCCGCTTCTCTGCGGGTCCCTGCTGTGCTCGCCGTCAAGGTACCCCCGATCCAACTGGATTTGGGGGTTGTCGCTACCCTGAAGGGGCAGCGGAAGACAGAGGAGATCCGAGCAGGGGTCTGGGGACATCACACCCCCCCTCCCCAGCCGGCTAGACTCCTTTTTCCCGAGACGGATGAGCGGCTGTCTCGGCAGCCATGAAGGATTCTTCAACCGGACAAGTTTGCGCAGGAGGAAGACTTAGAAGGAGAAGTTTTCTTGGCTAAACCAGGACATGATGTTACTTTTAAAACACCCTGGAAACCTGACTTTGGATTGATACATTTGTTTCCAAAAGAATTTGTAACATCGGCGAAAGTGCTGAAGGAAAGCTCACTACCCCTCCCTACGGAGAAAGCAAAGGAGCACAGAAAAACCTGCTCTCTAAAGGTAAAAATAAGCTCTTTGTTATAAGTGGGAAGGGGAGGACTAAAAAAAAAAAAAAAAACTTTTTTTTCTAAACTTTGCTGGAGGAGACGCCTTGAAGATTTCAAGACCATTAATTAATGGAAATACGGCTTTTAAAATATATCTGGGATTTTGCCTCTGGAGAAAAAACTGTAAAGAGAAGAAGAGGAAAAAAGTTTTGCTTGTTTGGATTGTTTGATAACTCTGACATTTGGAAATTACTTCAAGATTGAAAGCATCTGGGTTGTTGTTGTTGTTTTTTTTAAAAAAAGAACTTATAATGGTACCACCGGTTGATGAACTGAAAATGGAATATGAAAAATTAAAAGAAAGACAACAAAGTGGCAAGGATTCTTTGGGAGCTGCCTTCCACTTTTTAGAAATGGCGGTTTCTACGTACCAGCAAACACTGGAGGAAGGAGAAGGAGAAGAAGAAGAAGAAAAGGAAGAAGCCATCTTTAATGGACTAAAAAGTTTGATTAAGAAAGAAAATGGGAAGGAAGGAAGGGAAAAGGAGAATTTAAGATTTAATAAAACAACCAAGAAAAAGAAAAATAGGATGAAAAGAAGGTACAATGTTAGAAAGCAACTGAAAATAGAATTACAACAGAGAGGGAAACTTAAAAAGGGGGAGAGGAGAGGAGGGGGCAAAAAGACCAGATTGGAGAAGAAAGGGAGGGAAAAAGAAAAAAAAAAGCCACGGGTTAGGACAAGATTTTTTTAAAAAAAGTTTTTTCTTTAGAGATGAAGGATGATAGATAGCTTATAATTAAAGAAGATTCTGCAAGAGTGCATAAGATAGTATTGTAGTATTTGTATTTGGAACAGTTTATTGGAATATTTAATGAAATATTAATGTTTAATAATGAGAACTAGAATTAGAATAGAAATTATATATTTAATTATACTATAAGTTTGTTATTCTTTCATTTTAAGATTTAATATGTAGAAGGTACTAAGCAGAATCAGAATGGAAATTATGTATTATTTTAAGTTTTATTTTAGGAGAAGGCGTCATACTTCAAAAGCGATTACAGGGGAAATTTTTTGGTTAAAGGGAAGAGATACATAGATGTTTACTAAAGAACGGACAAAAGACATAAGTATAATGACTTTGAAATAAGATGAAATAAATAAAATATAATTAAGAGAGTGAAAAGATGGGAGAAGTTATATAGAAAATACAAAATGGTTAATAAGATATGAAGGGTATATAAGATGGGCATGAATTTGATTTAGGTCTGTCAAAAAAGATGTAACCTGGGGCCAAGTCACTTTTCAAAGAAGTTTTATGTTTTATGTTTAGTGTGTGGATTATGTTTGATTCTAAATTAATAAAATCTTGGAGAAATGAAATTAAAGGGAGAGAAATTGGGAAAAGATATGTATAAATGATAACTAAGGAGGTTTTTTTTTTTTTTCTCCAATGTTTTGCTTCAAGTGTGATAATGTGGAACCATGTTTTAAAGAATAATGCTTTGTTTGTCTTGTTGAAGTTTATGGGTAGTTCTTGGAAAGGAGGTTATATATGTTTTGTTTGTCTTGAAAAATCAATAAAACTTGTTTAAAAAAAAAAAAAGAAACACTAAGGTAGGGCCCAACAGAGGTTATAAAACTAAGGGTCGCTCAGCATCTCCAGCCTTTTCCTTCTTTCTTCATCCAGGGCATGTGATCCTGTCCACCATTAAACCATCTTTCCAAACAGCCTCCATGTTTCTAGTGTCTTTTTCCCCACTTGGAACTGAACCCAGAAGGGTAATTTTCCAACAGAAAGACTGAAGGCAAATGAGGTCCAAGCAGAAGAAGATGATCATGGTTTCAAAATCTAAGGGATTGCACTTTTTTGTGTGGCTGTTGATAAAAATAGGATTGCCAACATGATCACAGTGTCCGATGATGGATATGGCACAAGAAGAAGAATACTTCACAACATTTGTTTGGGAAAGTTCGTAGAGGAAAGCAAATTTACATTTTCTGGAATTAGAAACAAGCAGCCTCATAAAATATATGTTCTTTTGTCAACATGAACCAAGAATGGAATATATGTGCTGTGGCTTTTTAGAGACATTCAGCCCAAGCCTATACGGTATGTTTATGCTGAAGCTAGCTCAAATCAAGATCAGCGAGGTTTATTGCCAAGAAATATGTACAGTCCTTAAAACACCAACAGGCTAGATGGAATAAGTTAATATTGGTTCTGTACTCTTTGATGTAAAATGCATTCAGCCGCTGAATTTTGCTCTGGTTCACTGTTGCTGACTACAGTACAGCAGCCAGTAATATTTTACATCACTGCTTTGAAGCCAATTTCAGAATTGGAATAATCTGTGTGAAAGATAATACAGTAAGATTATAGCATCTTGCCTCTTATATAAAGCCTATCATTCTTATTTCCCCCAGACTGTAGCTATAATTGCTCAGTGAAATCATTGTGGTTGATTTGTATTAATTGTTTGTTTGGAATTGATAGGCTGATAACCAGGGCTGCTTTGTTGTTCCTGCACAATGTCATCTGGCTTGCAGATCTGCCCTGGAACATTAAGTTAGGTTAGGTAAAGATACATAGAAAAAATGATTCCAACTTCAGGTAAGAACACAGAATAAAATGTCCATCTAATCTAGCAAACTGGGGTTCCCCAGGATAGCTAACCACAGATTAGCAGGCATGCAGGCTGTGAATATAACAGACATTCATCTCTAAACCTATAGAAAGTGATAGACTGCCCCAGAAGGCAGAGGTTTTGTTTGGTTTCTGAGCTGAAGAGTTGCACTGCAAGTGGTGGTATCTTCTGTGAAGTGAACAAACCTGACTTATTTCTACATCATTTCTACATCAGTGTTGCTAGTTATCTCAGCTTGTTCTGTCAACACATTCCAGAAGTAAATGTTACATGAAAACATATTTTCTTGGTCCTTGAATCAGCTGTCAGGCTGTAGGTGGCTTACTAAGCTTAATTAAAAAGCTCCATCTGTTCCTTCATTCAAGAAGCGTATTGTATGATGGGACCCTGGGCAGATTGATAAAAGTAAATAAGAGACAAAAGTGGGGATAATAGAGAAAGTGAGATGCCAGCAGGAAATAAGATTAATGGGAAAGTAGGGTGGCAGCTGGGCCATGTATGGGATTGAGGGCTTTCCCCCCAGACTCTTGCTTATTACTTCTCACAGCTTGGGAAATCCAAGAGTTTCCTTGGGTTTTAACATTTTTATAATGTACCCAGAATGCTGCTCTTGTAACAGCAGCAAGGTTGAGATCCAAAGGCCATAGTTCTCAAACTTCCTGCCCCAGAAGCACTCTGGGTCATCCATCCATCCATCCATCCATCCATCCATCCATCCATCCATCCATCCATCATTTTATATAACAGATAAAATTCTGATAGACCACAGTATGATGCAGATTTGCTCCTAGTTTAAAAGAAACCCTGCTATAAATATGCCAATTTGCATAAAACATACAAGGACTGAGCTTGTATTGAGATCAATAGACACCAAAGACGGTAAAATATCAATTAGCAAACAAACAAAAACACAGCAGATTCTCTACTGCTTTCACAACTGTCAGCATAGAGATTATATCTGTGCTAATTCTGCTACTTGGAAAATCTTTCTTTCTGCAAATTCTAGCTTATATTTGAGTCTGAGGGAAAGTGGAAAATCTGAATCATTTGCAGCATCTCTACCTTTGCTAGTTTTTTTTTTTTTTAAAAAACAAAGCATTTTCCTCTCTAACAGAAAAAAGAGGAGTGGGAGTTGGAGGGCTCTGAACATTGCATATGTGCCAACCCCATGTTCTTTAGCTGGAGGAAATGTATGTTCAAATGTCTGAGCTTGCAGTTTCCCAGCTGGCACGAGGTTCTGTCAGGCAGGTTGCTCAATCTCTACAATTATTATTTTCTTTTCTGCTGATGTCTTGTAGAGTCAAAGCAATATGTGTTCATTGATATTCGATGCCAGCAATGGCCACATAGTCAGAATTCCTGAGTAACCAAAATTTGCATCATAAATAAATGAAATTGCATAGCTGCTGGAGTTATCTCCTTCCTATTTCATCTACTGTGCATGTGTGAACTTGTTTAGTTATTTTCTAAAAGTTATTTATTTGCTAAAAGTTATGTGCTTCTCGATTATGTTTTGTCCCAAAATGTCTGTCAGAAAGTATGAATTGTTTGAATCTAGCTTGTAAAGTGCATATGAAATAGGAGTGTATTAGCTGATAATGATTCTTGCCCCAGCAAATGTTGATAATAGAAGAACCAGGGATATTAAAAAAAAAACATTTAGTGAATGAATGCCATCCAACAAGACAAGAGATCATAGAAAAAGGAATGAGGCCATTCAGACACCCAGGAATGGATGAGAAAAGTGATTGGTTAGCATAAACTTATAAAAAGCTCTGTTTATCTGAAGTACCTGCTTTAAGCTTAAGATATACATGTTCACAAATGGCAAAGAAAAAAAAACTAAAAGCACAATTGATTTGATTACAACGAAGAGTGATAATTAGGAAAGACTTGCTTTATTTATGTCTCTAATCCATTTACATATTACAATATTTCTAGCAAGGCCAGCCTGAAACACTTTATAACAAACCAATAAATAGGGATAATAAAAATGGGCCATTGATTGGTAATATCAAGTGTGGATCCTGGGGAAAAATAAACATAAAAGTGAAAGAAATATGTGTGCAACTTTTATTTTATGTGAAACATTTATGTGAAGTATCTTATTTTATGCAAATTATCACTTTATAAAGCCTTAGTAAGGCCATACCTAGAATACTGCATCCAGTTTTGGTCACCACATTACAAAAAACAGGTTGAGACTTTGGAAAAAGTGCAGAGAAGAGCAACTAAGATGATTAAAGGCCTGGAGACAAAAACATATGAAAAAGGGTTGCAGGATTTGGGTATCCTCAGTCTATAGAAAAAAAAAGGATTAGTGGTGACATGATAGTAGTATTCCAGTATTTGAGAGGCTGCCACACAGAAGAGGGGGTCAATTTATTTTCCAAAGCACCAGAAGGCAAGACAAAAAATAAATGGATGGAACTAACCGAGGAGAGAGGCAACCTGGAGTTAAAGAGAAGCCTTCTAACAGTGAGAACAATTAACCAGTGGAACAGCTTGCCTTCAGAAGTTGTAGGTGCTTCATCACTGGAAATTTTTAAGAAATAATGATGTAGGGTCTCCTGCTTGAGCAGTGGGTTGGATTAGAAGACCTGCAAGATTCCTTCCAGCTCTATTCTGATTGAAGTATAATGATTGCAAGAAGAGAAAACAGGAATCCTGCATGACAAAGTATTAGAAAATAGATTAGCTTCCCAACAAAATGAACAGAAAGTGGAAATACAGTAAGTAATGATGATGTTGAAGCCGCTTAAAATGGAGGAAAAAGGTGGATGTGCCTCCAATGTTATTGGTTTACAACATTTTACTATTTCCCTGCCTTTTGCATAAAGTTATTTCCCATGAAAAGGAACAATGTGATGGGGATGTGTATGTATGCTTTTTTTGACTAAGAGTCCATGATGATTCAGCTGCATGCATTACCAATTAGCTCTAGGGCCAAAGACTTCTTTTCTTATTTAAAACCCACTAAATATCAGCCACAAGATCTCAGTGGCAGTCTCAACTGCATGGATTAATCCCAAAGCTATGTTCTCATAAGACTGCTTCTGGCTGTCAACAGCTGTGGGTGCCAGGGACATTGCCTCCACTTGTCTCCACTCTTGCCTTGTGGATTTCTGTCTCCCCAACAAGGATAGAGTCCCTTCCAATTTTTCTGCCATCCAGAAGCAGCATCAATCTCCTACTGACACTTCCTTCTCTCTAATTGCCTTCAGCTCTAAACAATAAATGTTTCATTGTGTTGTATAAAGAACACTACTGGAATTACCAGGTTCTATTTATGGATTCAGGGTGATAGTTATGGTGGAGTTGTATTATATAAACACCTATTTTAAAAAAGTGAGGATATGTATACCTATTTTTCCAATGTAATAAGTGTCCTTGTTGGGAGAAAATACGCTGGGTTTCAGAAAGTGAACTTCCTAACTACTTTTGTGCTTATACTTTTCTATACTTTATACTTTTCAAGGCTAGAAACTGCTCAGACCTCTATCATCTCTGATCTCATTAGGAATTTTGACCAGAAAACGAATAAGATTAAATCCATTGCTTCTTATTACTGCATCTTCTTTCTTCCTTATCATTTCACAATCAAGGAAGAACAGCTGTACCAAAAGTCATGGAACTACACTGAAAATCTCCTCCTTTCCTGCCCAAACTAAATCTGTACAGAATTGCATCTATAGACACTACAATTGTGATAAATGCTTCCACTTCTTAAATGATAGGCAATGAAAAGAACCACAATTCAAATTTTAGCTCATGGGGTGGAGATTGCATTAGACAGCTGCCAATTTCCAAGGTCTGACCTGATTGAATCCAGCGGGTTGGAGCTAAAGATAACATGAGATGAGACAATAGGCAATTGGGAGGCTAATTGTTTCTGGATAAATTATTCTCTCATATAATGTGTCCCAGATTTTCAATCTGTAGCTATGTCATCAAATTCCAAAAATGGCTATGTATGATCCAAAATAAGCATCTGATTAATGATTTAATGGTAGTAAGCCATTTGTCATAAAATGTATTTTCTCATTCCTTGGCAGCTGGAAAAACTTGGTTAAGGAGAACATATTTGGGGGGAAAGGAGACAGACAGGGATGTAATGATATATAACCTGTGAAATGACCTTCCCTCTGAGATATGTCAGGCTTAATCTCTGATGCATTTTAAGTGGGTTTAAAATCCAATCATTTTATGCTGACCTTTGTCAGTCACTACTCCTGCAATATCTGCTTCATAATTGTTTGTATTTAGTTGTTTTACATTTATTGTAAACCTCTTTGACATTGTTGATAATAAACAACTTGTTAATAAAAGTATAATTATTAATGCCTACATTATTTATTTTATTTAATTTCCATCACTAAATGACAAGTTCCTGTTTCTTCTCCAAGTTATTTAGCTTCTGATATTGTATAGCACTGGTTCTTAAACTTTTTTCTCTCAGGATCCTTTCTCACTTTTAAAAATTATGGAGGACCTGAAAAGAGTTTTTGTTTGTATGGGTTATATTTCTTGATATTTACCATATTACAAATTAAAATTGATGCATTCGCTGCCACTACTGTTTTTCAAGATTGCTTAATATTTTATTATTTCTCAACGCAGGCTGGCAAATCATTTTGTATGCTTGTACCACACTTTGAGAAATGCTTCTGTGTAATTGTCGCAAACATCCCTGCAAAATGCAACTCTAATGCATTTGGAATGGAGAAGTCTCATTTATACTGTCCTTCATGGCCCACAAACAACTAGTGAGAGACTGAAAAGATATATATAGAGATACACCCACAGACAGCTGAGCCCTTTATGATAACTATGTGTTTCTCCCAGGAAAACTTACAGAAAATTGGATGAGTAGTCTGTTGCTGTGTGGAGTGACACTATATTAAATTGGTCCTTCTGTAAGAAGTGACAAATAAGTACTGACGATAGATGATCAACATTCAGTACAAACTATGCAGTGTTTCTCAACCTTAGCAGCTTAAAAATATATGAAGCCTGGGGAATTCTAGAAGTTGAGGTCCATACCTTTAAATTGGTGAAGGTTGAGAAACATTGGTTTTGCAGGCTTTGGAATAATGATGCATTTTCAGCTATGAGAAATTGCAGTGCACCTTGAGCAAGTAGGACATCTTTTCCAGTAAGCTACATAATATATACATACATACATATATACATACATACATACATACTATATACTTATACCTGTTATCTTATAATTGCTTGACAAAATAAATAAATAAATAAATAAAGCTGTAGTATATTTTAAGCTTATGCTTTCTGTAACTCCTAAGGCACAAAACATACCCACTTTTTATAGAATGGAGAAGAATATGTTTGGTACACATTATTATCCTTACCTACCCAAGTCACCAGTCTTTATGTGAAGTCGGATGCACTTTCATACCATTGTTCAGAACATTTAGACATTTGTTAGATTTTCTTTCTTTTCATTGGGAATTCAAAGCAAATTATGTAGTAGACCCTCCTCCAACTAAATCAATATGAAACAGGTTATCCTGGGAAAGAACTGGCCCAAAGCTCCATGGTTGAGGGTGCTCATGAACTTGGTCTTCCCAGTCCTCGTCCAACACCTTAATCACACTGTCTTTTGCAACCCAGAGGAAAGTGCCAGCAGAAGAAAAAAATGAAGGTAAAACATTTTCAGAAATAATGTGTTCAGAAACTTAACATCAACAACAACTGGGAGAACAGGATCCTGCAGCAAATAGTGTATCCTAGTGATCATGGTGTATCCTAGTGTGCCAATGATGACTCGGGTACTGTTATTAGGCCTGTTTACTGGTGCTTCAATTACCTCCTAAATGCATCTGAGTGTCATTTAAGCACCCATCCCTACAAGAATCTGGATTTGTTCCTGAGATTCAGCCCTGATGGGATTTAACTTCCCTCTGGAATTTCCAGGTTTGGATTTTTATTTTTGCTCTGATATTTCATGGATATTGTTTTTAAAAACACCGTTTGACATTAGACACATTTTCTTTTACTGCAGACAAGATGCTTTTGTTCCCATTCCCAAGAGAAGAGAACTTTATGGAACTTGCATTGTTTCCCTTTTTTTTTTTTTTTGAAAGTTGACCAGCAGACTGAAATCTGTATGTTCTTCAAGAGAAAGGACATACACAGAGAGAGAGGGAGGGAGGGAGGGAAGGAGAGGGAGACGGGGAGGGGAAGGGAGGGAGGGAGAGAGAGAGAGATACGGACAGAGAGACAGAGAGAAACAGAGAGAGAGAGACAGAGAAGGGCAATCTTTTCCTGTGGCCAAAGATTGATATGGATATGGATTATGGTTAATCACATCAAACTTGATTGCAGGAAATACGACTTCAGCAACAGAGTGGCCAATGTCTGGAATACTCTACCTGACTCTGTGGTTTCTTCCCCAAACTTTTAAAAACTTTAACCTTAGACTGTCTACTATTGACCTCACCCCTTTCCTAAGAGGTCTGTAGGGGATGTGCATAAGCGCACCAACGTGACTACTGTCCCTGTCCTATTGTTTCTTTTATTGTTTATTGTTTATTATATGTATCCATGTATTCATAACTATGTTATTACTTATACCTATTATCTTGTAAGCAATTGACAAAAATAAATAAATAAATAAACTAAAAAGAGAGGAAAACAAATAAGAATGAAATGATCAGGATAGGAGCACAGAACAAAACAGTAAGCAAAGAAAGACAAAAAGAAGAAAGCATTGTGAACAGAGAGGATGTAATTGATAGATTTATGTTTTCACTTCTCTAAGTCAGAAGGGCTATCTTGGAATTAGCTTCAGTGGGGAGTCAGTGGAAATTGCAAAGAAACAAAAGGCACATTAATCCTGATTTCTCTAAATATTTTACATCTCAGATTGTGAAATAATCAGTGGTGGGGTCAGTGAAGCAAACTGGTCATTTGCTTTTCGTATCATTTTGCATCTTTGCTTCTCCAGTTCCTCTCTGTAATTTATTTCTCAACAGGCTAAGAAAAAAAGATTCCTGCTATACTAGTGGTTTTGTGTGTATGTGAATAAGTACTTTCCACGGGACTTAACTTTAGATTACATGGAAACAGGGCATGGTAATGAAACTTGTATATCCATGTTTCAAATAAGTGAGTGGAAATCAGTGTCTGATATATACGAAAACTACTGTTTTACATCTTGACCTGTGGGGATATGGTTACTGTGAATAAGTGCATCCGGATTTTTCCAAACCAGAAGCCCTGGATGAACAAGGACATGCAATTACTTCTCAAGACACATGATATGGCATTCAGGTCTGATGACAGGGTTTGGTATAACAAGGCAAGAGCAGAACTGAGGCGGGGCATCAAGGAGGCAAAAAAGAACTATAAAAGGAAGATTGAGGACTACTTCACAAATAATGATCCACAACGGGCTTGGCAGGGAATTAAACACATCACTAATTACAGGGGCAGCAACCCCATATTGATCAATAAGAAAGCATCACTGGCAGAAGAATTAAACTGCTTCTTTGCCCCATTCGAACTGAATAGGTCTTCGAACACACTGCCTCTACAAACCACCAGTACTCAACTATTCACAGTACAAGAGTATGATGTGAAGTGGGTGCTTAGAGCAGTGAATGTGAAAAAGGCTAATGGCCCTGATGGGACACCTGGGAAGGTACTCAAAGCATGTGCTGACCAGCTTGCAGGTGTGTTTACAAATATTTTTAACCTTTCCCTTACACAAACCATTGTTCCATCTTGTCTCAAAACTTCCATTATTATTCCAATTCCCCCAAATCCCTCTCCTGATACTTTAAATGATTATAGACCAGTAGCTCTCACACCCATAATTATGAAGTGTTTTGAAAGACTGGTCTTAAAATGTATACAAGATTGCCTCCCATCGACCCTTGACCCATACCAGTTTGCTTATCGGAATAACAGATCCACAGAGGATGCTATTGCCATGGCTCTCCATGTTGCACTGGACCATCTGGAGCATAGTGGGAGCTATGTAAGGATGCTTTTTGTTGATTACAGCTCAGCTTTTAATATCATCATTCCAGATATACTGATTAAGAAGTTGCTAGAAATGGGCTTTTCCTCTCACATCTGCTGTTGGATAAAGGACTTTCTTACTAACAGACCCCAAAGTGTTAGGATTGGCAGCTATTCTTTTTCCACTCTTGCTCTCAGCACTGGGTCTCCACAGGGTTGTGTGCTGAGCCCCCTTTTGTATTCACTCTACACCTACGACTGCACTTCCTCTTGTCCCACTAACTCTGTAATAAAATTTGCAGACGACACCACGTTGGTGGGACTCATATCAGGAGAAGATGAAATGGCCTATAGGTCAGAGATTCTCAGACTGGTCTTGTGGTGCAAGAGTCATAACCTCATCCTGAACATCAAAAAGACCAAAGAATTGATTATAGACTTCAGGAGATGCAAAGCAGAGCCTCTCCCACGATATATCAATGGAGACTGTGTGGAAAGAGGTCATAGTTTTAAATTTCTAGGAACTCATATTTCTGACAACCTTACTTGGTCAGTCCACACTATGGCCACTGCAAAGAAGGCCCAACAGCGTCTGCACTTTCTGAGGCTGCTGAAAAAGAGTGGTCTGGGTGAGAAGTTGCTGGTTACTTTTTACCGTTCTACCATTGAGAGCATTTTGGCATACCGTGTAATGGTGTGGAATGCTGGATGCTCTGCAGTGGATAAGAAGATACTCCAGAGAGTTATAAACACAGCACAAAAAATCATTGGTTGCTCTCTTTCTTCTTTTGAAGAGATTGTGAAGACCAGACTCCTCTCTGGAGCAGTTAAAATCTCCACAGACCATTCTCAACCTGGACATTCATATTTTGAACTGTTACCATCAGGGAGGCGTAATAGGTGTCTTAAAATGAGGACTAATAGACTGAGAAACAGTTTTTTCTTTCCAAGGCAATAATTGTCTTGAATGAAACAATGCATATGTGATTTCGCCCTATGTATATAGTGGCATTTTTAAACTATCTAACTTACTATATATTTTAGGTAGGTTTTAGACTAGGTTTTAAATTATTATTTTAATTATTTTAATTTTTAAATACTCTGTAGTGTGATTGTGATGTGGTGTTTGGGACACTGTGCTGGAGTAGCTTTCAAATTTCATTGTATTTGAAGAATGCAATGACAATAAAGGTATTCTATTCTATTCTATTCTATTCTATTCTATTCTATTCTATTCTA
>NW_020769314.1:33465095-33505396 GCF_900518735.1 Pseudonaja textilis | reverse complement strand
GAAGAAGAAGAAGAAGAAGAAGAAGAAGAAGAAGAAGAAGAAGAAGAGGAGGAGGAGGAGGAGGAGGAGGAGCAGGAGGAGGAGGAGGAGGAATCCATGCCGACCTAGCCACACCCACAGAACCAGTAGTAAAAATATTTGCATCCCACCCCTGGGCCTACTTCACTAAGGGAAAAATTCTTTATAACAGTGGTCCCCAATCTTTGCAGCTTTGCAGCCCATCCTGGGGGTGGGGGAAGGATAGAGAGGAACCAGACTGCGCAAGAGGTGGGATGGCATGCACATGCAGCTCAACCTGTGCAAGAGGAGGTCTAGTGCACACGCGCATGTACGCACAATTCAACTGCAAGTTAACTGCACATACATGTGCATGAGTTCTGGCCCACTACTTATGCGAGTTGTGCTGCACACCGCATGCACTGGTCTGCCTCTTGCACAGTCTGGTTCCAAGTAGGCCATGGCTCGGTAGTGGTTAGAGGATAGAGATCCCTGCAGGGGTGAAAAAATTTTTCCCTACCAGCTCTGAGGGGTGACTGTCGGCGTGGCTAGGTATACTTAGTATAATAGTAATAGCAACCAGGGGCAATATTTTACCAATTGAAATTGTCCCTACCATCTGTCCCGAGGTGGGCCGAGGTGATTGAATTTCACCGCTGGATCCTTGGTGTATAACACCAATAGCTGCTCAAATTTTGAAAGTGGAAAAAAAATCCTTATTGAAACAGTCAGATGAATAAAGGTCTATCAATGTTTGCTGACTCTAATCCTTTTCCTATTACTGACATAGAGGAGGAAAGAACAGATTTCATATATAGGAACTTTACTTATTATTTCTAAAATTATAACTAATCTAAAATGAGAGAATGCATACTTTTATAAGTACCTTAAGTCTTAGAGAGAGGAAAGAGGGAAATGGTGTCAGGCTTTCAATAGTGTGTTTTTATAGCCTATGTCAAGTAGATTTCTAATATTTCTCATGATTCTGGTTCCTTTCTTCATAGTTGTTATTAGTTTATTAAAATATAGCACACAGAAATACAAAAAAAATGAAAGTAATGGGAAAATACAGAATAAAAGAGCTGGAAGGCACTTTGGAGGTTTTCTAGTACAATGAGTTCCCAGAGCTGGTATGAATGTGTGTTATTATTTTTATTTCTTTTATATTGTCCTTTTATATCCTCTAAGCTACCTTGAGTAGTCATGTGGGAGGAGGTGGCAATATAAATTTTCTAAATAAATAAATAATAAATAAACAAACCACCTGCTCAGACAGGAAACCCGATACTGTTTCAGACAAATGGTTGTCCAATCTCAGATAACAGATAATCAGAGTTGGAAGGGACCTTGTAGGTCATCTAGTCCAACCCCCTGCCCAAGCGGTAGACCCTACACCATTTCTGACAAATGGCAGTCCAATCTCTTCTTGAAAGTCTCAAGTGATAGCGCTCCCACAACTTCCAAGGGCAAGCTGTTCTGTTGGTTGATTGTTCTTACTGTCAGAAAGTTTCTCCTTGTTTCCAGGTTAAATCTCCCGTTGTTTAGTTTCCATCCATTATTCCTTGTCTGGCCTACAGGCACTTTAGAAAATAGCTTGACCCCTTTGTCTCTGTGGCAGCCCATCAAATAGTGGAAGACCGCTATCATGTCTCCCCTGGTCTTTCCATTTACTAGACTAGCCAAGCCCAGTTCCTGCAACCGTTCTTCATATGTTTTAGCCTCCAGTCCCCAATCATCCTGGTTGCTCTTCTCTGTACTTTTTCTAGAGTCTCAACATCTTTTTTATAATGTGGTGAACAAAACTGGATGCAGTACTCTAGGTGTGGTCTTACTAAGGCTTTATAGAGTGGCATTAGTGCTTCCCTTGATCTTGATTGAATCCATCTGTTAATACAACTTAGGATTGCATTAGCTTTTTTGGCTGATGCTGCACACTGCTAGCTCATATTTAGCTGGTTGTCCACTAAGACTCCAAGATCCCTCTCACAGTTACTGCTATTGAGCCTGGTTTCACTCAGTCTATATGTGTACTTTTGGTTTTTCTCTACATTGAATTTCATTTTGTTAGATACGGCCCAGTGTTCTAGTCTGTCAAGATCCATCTGGATCTTGAGCCTATCTTCTTGGGTGTTAGCTATTCCTGCCAGCTTAGTATCATCTGCAAATTTGGTAAGTTCCCCTCCTATTCCCTCATCTAAGTCGTTAATGAAGATTTTGAAGAGTACTGGGCCTAAGACGGAACCTTGTGGCACCCCACTGCTTACTTCCCTCCATGTAGACTTAGACCCATTAAGGACTACTTGTTGAGTACAGTTTGCCAGCCAGTTGCGAGTCCATCTAGTGGTAGTGCTATCTATTCCACGTTTTTCTAGCTTACTAAGAAGTAGGTTGTGGTCTATTTTGTCGAATGCCTTGCTGAAATCTATATTATGTCCACAGTATTTTGCTGGTCTACTAATTTAGTCACTTTGTTGAAGAATGAAATAAGATTGGTTTGGCATGATCTGTTTTTAACAAACCCGTGCTGACTGCTAGTTATTACTTTACTTGTTTCTAGATGTTGGCAGATCTGTTTTTTTATTATCTTTTCCAGTATCTTCCCGGGTATTGATGTTTGGCTGATTGGTCTATAGTTTCCTGGGTCTGTTTTTTTTTCCTTTTTTGAAGATGGGAACTACATCAGCTCTTTTCCAGTCCTCTGGTAGTTCCCTGGGCTTCAGGATTTTTGAAAGGTATGGTGCAGTAGTTCTGAGATGACCTCTGCCAGCTCCTTTAAAACTCTGGGATGTAATCCATCAGGCCCCAGTGATTTGTTTTCATCAAGATCAGACAGGTGTTCTCTTACTATTTTTTGTGTGCTTATTTTAACTTTTATTCCTGGTCTGTCTTTTACAGTTATATTTTTGGTAGGTTGAGCTATAGTTTCTTTTTGCGTGAAGACGGATGCAAAGAATGAGTTAAGCAGTTCTGCTTTCTCTCTGTTGCCTGTTACTTCCTTGCCGTCTTCTCTCTTTAGTGGACCGACTGTTTCCTTGATTTTTTTCTTGTTATTTATATGTTGGAAGAAACTTTTTTTTATTATCTTTGACTTTTGTTGCAAGTCTTTGTTCGTTCTGAGTCCTTTGCTACCCTGACTTCGTCTTTGCAGATTCTGGCTATCTGCTGATATTCTGCCTTAGTTGTATGTCCTTCTTTCCGTTTTTTGTACTTGTCCTTTTTTTCTTTCAATTTGCCAGAGAGATCTTTGTGTAGCCATGCTGGTTTCTTCTTGGATTTCTTGTTTTTCTTTCTCAGTGGTATTGTGCTGGTCTGGGCTTCTATGATCATAATGAGTTGTTTTCCCCTTTAGGATTTTCATCCATGGAATCTTTCCCAAGTTCTCCCTGAGTTTATTGAAATCAGCTCTTTTAAAATGCAAGACTCGGGGGGCATTATGTTCTGTTGCTTGTGTTTGGGTTATGTTGAATTCTAGTATGACACGGTCACTCTCACCCAAGGTTCCTGCAGTTTCAACTCCCTCTAACACTTCTCTGTTTGTAAGAATTAAGTCCAGTATGGCTGTCCCTCTAGTTTCACCCTCTACCTTTTGGACAACAAAGTTGTCAGCTAGGTTGGTTAGGAACTTACTTGATTTCTCATTTGGTGCAGAATTAGTTTTCCAATTGATGTCAGGATAATTGAAGTCTCCCATTACTATTGTTGTGAATCCTGCATTTGTTTGTTAGTTGGCTGGCAAAAGGGACATCTATATTTTCTGCTTGATTGGGTGGCCTATAATATACATCTATGGCCATGTCATTCTTTTTTTTTTTTATATTGACCCATATGCGTTCTAGGAGGTTTTCATCTTTGGTTTCATGCATTTCTGTAGCAATATAATGGTCCTTTACGTACAGTGCAACTCCAGCTCTTCTTTTATGGGGTCTGGTTTTTTTGAACAGTTTGTATCCTTCTCCAGGATGTTCCAGTCACGGGTTTCATCCCACCAAGTTTCTGTTATTCCAACTATATCATATTTACCTTCATGTATTCGTAGTTCGAGTTCACCCTGTTTGTTCCCCAGACTTTGTGCATTTGTATATAGGCACTTGAGATCTTTATGTCTGACACTGTGTTTTCCGTCTATATAACCTGTGTTGTGCCTGCCTGCCCCTACTTTCTTGCCACCTGTTTGACTAGTGCACATGGTATGCCACTCACTATTAAATGCTTGGTTTTGGTTGGCATCAAGGTTGATAATCTTACCTGCAGAAACATCTATTTTGCATGCACTGGTTGGTGTCCTTATTAGTTTTAGGTTGCTGGGGACAGAAATGTTGTGAATCCATTAATTCTCTGTCCCCACTTAAAAACTTCCAGTATTGGAGCATTCACAACTTCTGGAGGCAAGTTGTTCCACTGGTTAAATGTTTTATTAAATTGTTCTATTCATCCCCTATTTAATTGTTCTATTAAATAGAGGAAGAAAATGGAAGGAGGAAAAAGTGTAGGATAAAGTGGAAAAGAAAAAAAAAAGCATTGACCTCTGGCTGCTTTTAGTGCAGTAGAATAGAGTAATAATATACAACCTTGATTTTTTACTTTTACATAATAATATATACTAGCCATTTCTATAACAACAAACCTATCTAATCAGCAAAACCCAAAATCAGTTTCATTTTTTCCCACCTCAAGCACAATATTAAAAAGCTATTTCCAAGTAGATACAAAATTAGTTGTATCCTTTTCTTTAACTAAAGCAGTCAATTAGCAATCTCTGTTAACTCCATCAACTTTTGCAGCCATTTGTCCATTGTAGGAATTAAAATATCCTTTCATTTTTGTGCATAAAGTATATAAAGTATATGCTGCTGACAGTATATATAATATCAAAGTTGCATTTTTTCCAGTTCTTTATCCATTAACCCTAAAATATGGTTTTATCTTTATATTCACTTTAAAAATCTTCTATATTAAGATGTGAATCCTAATCCAATGTTTCTTAACCTTGTCACATGTACACCATAAATGGTAAAAAGTTCCTTTTTTACATTTATATGTCCAATGTTCACTTGAAGTAGCTTTATACATTCTTGACAAATTTCCATTTATACTAATGCTACATCATCGTATGAATTTTTTCTTTTAAATTATGATTTAATGTAAATTTTATACCTTTCATCTAGACATTTTCTTGGTGTTTAAGCGTTATATTATATCCAAAATTCTTTGCACATTGAATCATACAATGCTTTACAAACTCATTCTCCAAGTTCAGTTTCAATAGCAATTTATAAACCTTACCATTAATATGTTTGTCATTACCACACAATATAATTTCCAATTCATTTTTTACAAAATCAAATCCATAACTTTTAAAATCTAATTTAAATCTTTCTTTTAACTGTAAATATGAAAACCAATGGCAAATACACCCTTCTAATTCCAACTCCTCATTAGATTTTAGAATAGGGTCACCATAATTGAGTGGTTTTGTTTCTTGACCTGTTCTACCTTGAAGGGTTGACAATATCCAGATAACTAATAGAGGGCAAGATAAATATACAGAAAATATTACAAAATTTAGTACAGTAGTCAACTGGATTTTTTTTTAGTATGGCTGAATGTTGTATTTATATTGCAAAGCTGCAAAAAGAACAGTAAAAACATATGCCTGATTATTCAGAAATACATCCTATTGTGATGTGAATAAAGAGGTTAAGCATTTCATATATAATCAGTGTAATTGATTCATCGATTTAA
Source organism: Pseudonaja textilis (assembly GCF_900518735.1). The sequence continues at coordinate 33,499,657 of NW_020769314.1, read as the reverse complement.
GCCTTTTCCTGAGTCCAATTCTGTTGTAGAAAGATAGGATATAAATAATCTACTAAAGCATGCAGTAACACTCAATTTTACATCTGTGTAAAAAGAAAATATCTTTAAATTTAGTTAATTGGATGAACTGCTCATCAGTATTTTTCTTATGTTTTCTAACAATGGGATGGGGTCCCATGAGGGAATACGACCTACAGACTCATCTTTTTCTTGTTTTAATTGAGCTCTCAAATCCAGTTGGCACCTGCTTTGTATTAGGCCTGTGGGATATGGCTTGAGCTCCTTAAGGTGAGGTACTTTACACCTGAGAGGAAAGTGAGTCTCTAGAGCAGGGTTGTCAAATTCATGTTGTTATGTCATCATCACGTGATGTATCGATTCCCCCCACTTCGTGACACATCTGCGGGCCATGAGTTTGACACCCCTGCTCTAGGGGCTGAAGGCACAATGCAGTCTCTTTAGATAAAGTACTTTGTGTTACTTTTTAATAGCTGGAAGCCTCCTCTGGTGTTTTTAATACTTGACTTCCAACTAATGGAAGTTTCTATGGGCAATCCCATGTTGCAAACTGAAGTCACTGAAAGCAAAAAATAAGGGAACCCCATCACATCTTCAGAAAAATCAGTCCAAGCAATATGGGAAAATGCTGAGAGGATCTCCAAAACTGACTGAAACAAAGCAACACAGTTAGTTTGCTTCAGTTTTAGAAGTAAGGAACCGTTGCTATTTTGCTGATAGCTTAAGGGATTTTCATAAGAATGAAACATTTGTTCAAAGCTTTACCCAGCCCTAGTGATGGCCCTAACCACAGATCTAAACTAATCTGTAAATATTTTTTTTAGCCATAATGTGATGTACATGTGCAGAGCTCCCTCTCAAAGAGAAGGCAGTATTGACCCATTTTTTTTAAAAAAAAAAACAGTACCCTTTCATTCGAAAGAAAACTTGTTGTGGGTCTCTGAGAGATGACATGCATCAAGACAGTTTGGCTATTCTGTTCATTATTAATACGATCAACCTGGCAATATGAACAAATGTCCAAAATCACTTACAGTACATGCTGTGTACAAGCTATGACCAGAATATTACTGAGCTTTTAAGAAACTGGGAGATGCTCACTTGAATTCAAACTGCATGCTATATTAAATATAAGTTCACATTAGCTGCGTGAATGATGAACCCTTCAGGGTTTTGGTTTTTTGATTAAATTTCAACAAAAGATAAAATACAAGAACACAAAAAGAGGGGTTGGGAAATGGTGAGATTAAAGAAAAGGTAAAATCAAGATTGCAAAGGGAAAGAACACGCTTTCATGGCATGGGACCAAATCACCCGAGGAACTGCCTTATCCCAGTTATATTGTCCTGTCCCATCCAGTCAGGCAGGAAGGAGATGTTACACATCCCCAAGAATTCGGCCTGGTGGGATACAGGAAGAGAACCTTCTCTGCCATTGCCTCCACCCTTTGGAACACCTGAGCCCAGAGGTGAGGTGGTTTCCCACTCTTATGGCCCTCAGAGTGTTAAGACCTGGCTCTGTCAATTGGCATAGGGGTTGACAAATGCTAGGCAACCTGGGGAAGGTTGGTATCCTGCAGGTGTTCTCTTCACCTCTTTAATTTTTAATACTGTAAGCCTACATTTTAATTCTGTTTTTAAGTTTGTTCTTATTTACACTTTTATATTATGACATGTTTTTATTGTAAGCCACCCAGAATCACTTAGGTAACATGAACAATATAGAACTGTGATGAATAAATAAAATAAGTAAAGAACAAAAAGCACAAAAAATATCTTCCAACTTTCTTCAGATACAGATACAGATATAAAGTACATTAACCTCTTACTCCAAAGTCAACAATAATGCACAATATTTCTATAATCATATACAGTTCTGTTATGTCCCTGGAACTTGCCAAAGTCCCCACCCAGGTCCGTTCATGCTGTGGGGGCGTTTGCTGCCCCTCATTGGCTGGCCTCCCTCGACAGCCGGCTATAAAAGCCAGCTGCAGGGTCCGGCCAGCCGCTGATCGTTGTGAGCCTGCTCCAGGCAGGGCTAACACGTTCAGTCCTTTATTGCTCAAATAAAGTCTTGTTGCACTCAAGCCCTGGTCTAGCCTCTCATTGCTCAACTACAACACTGGCGACGAGGATGGGATGGCTACCAGAGGCAATTCGCAACAACTGAAATCACTAAAACCGCTGAGCCGCAGCCGCGCCGCCGGAGAGCTCGGTCAGCGAGAGCGAAAGTAATAAGCGTCTGTAGCCGCTTGTTAGCAAGCTACAGGGGAAAGTGAAGCGCTGCGAGCCGCAGCCGCTCAATACAAAAGAGCGCAAAATTCAAACGGCTGTCGTTTGGATTTCAAGCCGGAATACAGCGCGGTGCTGTTATTCCGAGTCACTGACACTTACGCAGGCGCGAAATTCAAAGCGCTATCAGAGGCGGTAAGCCATCACCGCCTACGCTCTCCAGGAGCGCGAAATTCAAAACGCTGCCAACAGCCGTTGCAGCTTAGCCACAATTGCAGCCCAGAGAGAGAACAGAGAGGTTCTGTGGAGCCTCTCCAGAGCTGTAGTCACTAGCCTGACAAGAGCACAAGTGCCATTTTGTTGTCCCAGAGAGATTTCTCAACAGCATAACGCGCAGGAGTCCTCATCATGAACTCCAACCCAGCCTTCCCACCGTTCAAGCCGGAAGAAGAAAAATGGGAGTCATACAAGAATCGTTTTAACCACTACATCGACGCTATCGGTCTGGCTGATGCTGGGGAGCACAGAAAAAAGTCATTCTTCCTCAGTTATTGCGGAGCCATCGTTTTTGACACAGCCACAGCACTCGTCGCTCCACGTGAGTTAAAGAATGTTCCCTGGACAGAATTGCTAGAGATTCTCACCAATCATTACTCCCCCAGACCATCACAAATCGTGAGGCGTTTCACCTTCCGGATGAGGAAGCAAGCAGAAAAAGAAACCATCAACCAATATATGGCCGCCTTGAGGACTGCAGCCCTCCACTGCGGGTTCGGGAACTATCTTGATGACATGCTCCTCGACCAGCTCGTCTGCGGGGTCAAAGACCTTCACCTCCAAAGGCGACTACTCGCCAGGAAGGACCTCAACCTCTCCCAGGCCGTCGAGGAAGCCTTGGCAGCAGAGCTGGCAACCCAGTCAGCCACGGAAATTCAAGGTCCCGTTCCCAAACAAAGCTGCGCCACCGTTCATTCAGAAGAGGTAGTCAACGAAGACGACCCTAACGATCAAACAGACATCCACCGCCTCACCCATGCCAAACAACCACAGGCAGGAGCCAGGCAAGAAACCAACAGCGCACCCAAACACATCATCCTGTGCCTATCCTGTGGCGGACCTCACTCGAGAGCTACGTGCAAATTCAAGGGTGCCATCTGTAACCATTGCCACAAAAAAGGCCGCGCACAACTCAGCACAAAAGGTTCCTCCCTTTTCCCATTCTGGGCCTCAAAGGCAAGTACTCAATTGTCACACTTGCTACCATGCTAACCACACCTGTCACTCTATTAGTAAAATAACACTTTCCATTCTATTAGAAGGTAAACCTTGTCGTATGGAGGTTGACACGGGGTCAGCGCTCTCAATCATCTCTTGGAGCACCCTCAAGAAAATCCAGCCCAGACTATCCAGAAACCAGCTCCAGAAGTGCCAGATCTCCTTGAGGGATTACCAGGGAAAAGACATTCCAGTGCTCGGCAAAGGCAAGTTCCTTGTTAATTTTAAAGCTTTTAAAGGCCACCTGCCTCTAGTGGTAGTTAACGGCAACCTCCCCAGTCTTCTGGGGCTTGATTGGTTCCCCTACCTCGGCCTAGGGTTAACAGGAGTCCATGCTGTCTCAGCTTCTGACACTGACTCCTTATTCACTGACTACTCAGACGTATTCAGCAATGAGTTAGGGTGTTATAATGGTACCCCCATCTCATTTGCAGTTGACCCCCAAGCGGTTCCAGTCCGGCTGAAACCGCATAGAGTCCCATTCGCCATTCGGCCTAAACTGGACGCAGAGCTCGATAAATTATTAAAGCAAGGGGTCATTGAGCCGACAGACTTCGCCAAATGGGAGACGCCAATTGTCACACCCCTTAAAAAGGATGGCAGCCTGAGAATTTGTTCAGATTACAAAACAACAATCAACCGCTTTCTACAAGTTAGCGCGTACCCAGTCCCGGTCATTCAACATTTATTGCATACCTTTGAGCCTGGCAACATTTTTGCCAAATTGGACATGTCACAAGCGTATCAGCAGTTCCCCGTTGACAACCAAACGGCCGAACTGCAGACCATTGTGACCCACAGGGGTGCCTTCCGGTGCAAGCATCTCCAGTTTGGCGTAAGTGTTGCCCCGGGCATTTTCCAATCCCTCATGGAGCGTATACTACAGGGCCTCCCTGGCGTAGTACCCTACTTCGACAACATATTGGTCTCAGCCAGGGACAGACCCCAACTCTTCCAGAGAGTCAGAGCAGTGTTAGACAGGTTCAGACAGCATGGCCTCAAATTAAAAAAGGAAAAATGTGCCATTGCCACTAGACAGGTGGACTTTCTGGGCTATAGAATTGACGCCTCGGGCATCCACCCCCTAGAGTCCAAGGTCAAGGCAATTCATGAGACACCCACGCCAACCACTAAAGCCGAGCTACAAGCCTTTTTGGGATTATTGAACTTTTATGCATCATTTCTACCTCACAAAGCATCAGTAGCAGAGCCTCTACACAGGCTCTTAGATAAAAAAGCACCTTGGCACTGGGGACACAAGGAAGACACCGCTTTTCGCGCAGTCAAATCACTGCTCACATCTGACGCGGTCCTTATTCAATTTGACCCACAGCTTCCACTGGTACTAGCCGCGGATGCTTCCCCTTTTGGGATTGGTGCCGTATTAAGCCATAGACTACCCAACGGCTCTGAGGCACCGATTGCCTTCTTTTCCAGAACGCTCTCAGCAACAGAGCGTAACTATAGTCAGATCGACAAGGAGGCTTTAGCCGCAGTGGCCGCGGTTAAGAAATTTCATGAATTCCTGTTTGGCCACAACTTTGAGCTAATCACAGACCACAAGCCTCTCCTGGGTCTTCTTTCCAGGGACAAGCAGACTCCCCAAGTGTTGTCTCCCAGAATGACGAGGTGGACTTTGTTCCTGGCGGCTTATTCGTACAAGCTCATCCACCGCCCAGGAAAAACGTTAAGTCATGCAGACGCCCTCAGCCGCTGCCCCCTGCCAGCTCCAGCAGAAGACCCAGCCCCGGTCCACGCCATCTTCGATGTCACCGAGCTCGACCTCCCTGTCACCGCTCTCGACATCGCCACCAAATCCATGACGGACAAAACCATCGCCCAGGTACTGGACTGGGTGAGGAGGGGGTGGCCGGGCTCTAACCTCGCAGCCGAATTCACACCTTTTAAGACCCGTCAACAGGAACTGTCTAGCATACAGGGCTGTCTGTTGTGGGGCACCCGGGTTGTTATTCCGGCCTCACTTCGCACACCAGTCTTAGAGGCACTACACGAGGGCCACCCGGGCATCGTCCGGATGAAGGCGTTGGCACGGAGCTACGTCTGGTGGCCTGGCCTGGACGACGACATCGTCAAGTGGGTAAGCTCATGCCAACCCTGCCAGGAGTCCAGACCATCCCCTCCAGTCACCACCCCCACAAAGTGGGAGAGCACCAACGTGCCTTGGTCAAGGCTACACATTGACTTAGCGGGTCCGATACACGGCAAGACCTTCTTGGTGGTCGTAGATTCATACTCAAAATGGATAGATGTGGCCCAACTATCCACAACCACCATGCTAGCAGTTACCAAGGCTCTAACTCGCCTATTCGTAACACACGGGTTACCAGATACCATTGTTTCGGATAACGGCCCCCAGTTTGCCTCAACAGAATTTAGCCGTTTTGCCACAAATCTTGGCATCCGACATATCTTCACGGCTCCCTTCCATCCTGCCAGCAACGGATTGGCAGAGCGAGCCGTTAGATCCACAAAAGAAGCGTTAGCCAGATTCAGCAAAGAAGATTGGCATCACGGACTCTCCCGTTTCTTGCTGAGCCAACACTCGACCCCTTGCATGGTCACCAACAAATCCCCTGCAGAACTTCTAATGGGTAGACGCCTAAGAACTGTGTTGGAAAGGCTCCACCCTCACTATTGCCCTGACACCCCTCTCGCTTCAATGACGGGGGTCAGAGATTTTGTCTTGCAGGAACATGTATTTGCGAGGAACTATGCCGGAGACCCACTGTGGATTCCAGGAGTGATAGTAGCCATCACCGGCTCCCGGTCGTACCGAGTCCAGCTGGAAGACGGCCGCATCTGGAGAAGACACCTGGACCAGCTAAGGAAGTGGCAGGGTTCCTTCGCCAGTGTCGGATCGTGGGCTCAGGTCGACCCCCAGGTGCCACACCAAGCTCCCATCGAAGACCATGCCAGAGCCTCTGCACCACCTCCACCCGGACCAGGAGAGTTGGCAGTAGACCGGGACTGCCCGATGGGTCCGCCACCGGCACCAGTAGACGGGGCCACAACATCGCCAACCAGAAGCATCACACCGGTGCCAGTGCAAACCCCAGAGCGAGGCTGCACCCCATCACCAACCCCACCGGGTTCCTTGAACTCTGAGACACTTGGTAACTCACTGGAGTTACGACGCTCGGGGCGCCAGCACAGACCGCCCGCTTATTTAAGTGACTATGCGTGTTCGCATCTGGGGGGAAGGGGTGTTATGTCCCTGGAACTTGCCAAAGTCCCCACCCAGGTCCGTTCATGCTGCGGGGGCGTTTGCTGCCCCTCATTGGCTGGCCTCCCTCGACAGCCGGCTATAAAAGCCAGCTGCAGGGTCCGGCCAGCCGCTGATCGTTGTGAGCCTGCTCCAGGCAGGGCTAACACGTTCAGTCCTTTATTGCTCAAATAAAGTCTTGTTGCACTCAAGCCCTGGTCTAGCCTCTCATTGCTCAACTACAACAAGTTCTAATTTTCAAATCCCAAAACTAAAATTTCATTTCTTTCACATTCTAGCAAGAAGTCCAGTGGTTTCCAAGTAGAAACAAAGTGAGCCAAAGACTTTTCTTTAATTGGAAGTCGGTTTCATCAGATTTATGTCAGTATTTTATAATATTTTGTTCCAGCATTTCCAGATTATATCCTCCTATAGTTAAGAAGGTATAGACATTTCACTTTGGGATTTAAAGGAAATGCCTAACAATTACCAGCTATATTGACCCAATATCTAAATCCAAAACTGTGAACGATTTTTCCCACTTTATTCATCTAAGCCCCCTTGTTTTTTCCCCTTTCCCACTCCTAAAAAATAGGTGTATTTGATGCCTGGAGGGAGTAACAGTACATACAAAACTATTCCACAGATGCTTTTCCAACAAGCAACTGGAATTTCTTGGATTTTTTTAATCCTCTGGAAATATTTCATTTCTGATCCAAGAACTGAAGAAGCTTCTTGAATGAAAAGCAAAATGTTTTCAAATAATAAAAAACCACCTTTGGAATCATTGATAATCTCCACAGATAGAACATACAGAAACAACATGGCCTGCTAATCCCAAATTTGTAGAGAAGATATGCTGCAGCTGAAAATCTTGGTGGGTTGAAAACAGAAATGCCCTTGCTATGAAAGATCACAGTGCAGAAATGGAAGTGTAATTATTTTTTTCTCACGTCACTGTCTCAAAATGTTTCCCTTTTCTCTGCTATTTCCTCTGAAAGAGAAGCAGCTGTTAATATGAGGGAAGATGTTTTTGCCTGGAATGTGACACTGTGTGCATGTACGTTTGTGTTTGGGGTGGTAGTGGATTAATTGACTACCCAGTGCAACAACACCTGAATTATCTTTGTCCCAACTGCTATTTTAAAACAGAACAAAACGGAGTGTCCGCCCATTTGTCTAACAGGGATATCACCTGTCCTTCATGCAACTTTGTTATTTTAACACTGAGCAACTTAGTGTCCTTCATCAACTTTACAAGCATATTTATATCATGCCATTGTTAAAATATTTGACATCTAATTCCTGGAGCAAATTTAACAGGATAGAAATAAAGGAAACATAACACATGTTGTTTTTGCGATTAGAGTAGCTATGTTTATGTATCAAACAAAACATCCGTGATGCTTCATTTATATTATACTGTTAACTCAGTGGAAATATGTCTCTACTAATGTGATAGCACTTCATTACCACCAATCTAATGTTTGCAATAGTGGCATATGATGCTGTATAATTAATGGTATATGACTTAGTTGATGCCATCAACATTTGCTAAAGAAGCAAATATTTTTAAAAAATTGTTGGTGACTATATATTTTGGTAAGTTTGGATTTTATATATACTACTATATATTTTGGTATGTTTGGATTTTATGCTTGGTCAATGTATTCTAAAGAAAAAATGTCCCACAATTTCCCATATTTGAGGCCTGACAGAAACATGGCTATTTTGGCAGATGCATTCCTTTTGGATTATCCTTTTCATTACAATTCTCCCTTTCAATATCTGATGACTATAAAGACATATATAACAGATAACAGATAATCAGAGTTGAAGGGACCTTGTAGGTCATCTAGTCCAACCCCCTGCCCAAGCAGGAGACCCTACACCATTTCTGACAAATGGCAGTCCAATCTCTTCTTGAAAGTCTCAAGTGATGACGCTCCCACAACTTCTGAGGGCAAATTGTTCCATTGGTTGATTGTTCTTTCATCAATTCAGAAATGAGTTGTCACTCTTTCCTCCAGGATGTGTTTTGTATTTCACAGTCAAGTGTACAGCCCCAGGATTTCTTGGTGATATCCCATTCAGATACAATTCTAACCAAGATTAAGTAGATATGATGTCATCATCATGAGACAGGATATTGATATTTTAAAACAGGAATGGGTAGTATAAAAATACTTTACAATAATATACATATACAGTAATATATACATACATACTGTATATGAATACAGACAGGCATATGTATACAGGAATATGTATACATACACATATATACATCTATATATAAATTTTTATGAAGAATTTTGCATTAGGAAAAAATATGAAGAAAAATAAAAATAAATAAAAAAGAAAGAAAACCAAAAAGCAAAACAGAAAAAGAAATAAAGTTAGTTAAAGAAACAAGATTAGTTAAAAAATACTTCCAATCTTTTCAACAGTTATAAACGAATCCCTTATCCTTCCTCTCTCTTAGTATTACAAAGTTCTTTTCAGAGTTCTTTAAAAAAAAATTTCAACCATCAAATCCATAAATCATCACTTCACTTTTTTCAATTTTAAGCAAAAAGACTATAATATTTTTCAAGGCTTTGGCAAAATTACTTGCTATTTTGCCTTTATTCAAACAGGTCAGTTGTGCCATTTCAGCCCATTCTGACATCCTCACAATCCATCCTTCCATTGAGGCAGTTTTAGTATTCCTCCATTGCTGTGCTATACAAATACTTTTACATAGTCTATATTTTGTAAAGTATATGGGATTTCTAGGTGTAGAGAATACTCTCAGTTACAATATTTGTGAATCCACTAATTCCTAGTTCATCAAGAAAGCCAAGGTCACAGCTCATGGCTTGCCTTGTATTGTATTATATGCCACATTTTTACTTTTGTTCTGTTTTGTTATTCACAGCATTATGTTTGTTTGGCAAGACATATTTGACCCACCAGCTTCCAAAGATGATAAAGAAGAACCTGGCCCAAGATATTAAGTCTACAACCAGCATTTTTGTCCCTCTGGCAAGATAGTGTGTGTCCATTTCCTGGTAGTAAAGGGAAACAGGTTAAATACATGACAAGCTGTGGATGTTGCAAAATTGCTGGCTGTTAGGGATACACCCTAGCAGAATCTGCACGGCAGTCAGGGAGGCAGGCAAAATATGTGAGATAAACATTTTTGTAGCTTACACTCAGTAAAACAGATACACTGTGCTAGTTAAATAGTTTATTCCAGTAAGAGTTTTTAGCATAGTCAAAAACAGTCCATATATCATTCACTAATTCAGTCCGTCCGGGGATTATTCAGTTGCAAAGTCCAGTGTCGAAAAAGAGGTCAGTAAACTTACAAATATCAGTCCAGTAATATATCTCCTCGCAGTAGAGATATGAAGAAGTCAAACCTCCTTTCTTCCTTCGACGTTCCAAAACTCAGCAGTAGAGAACACGCAGTTAGCACACCATCAATCCATCAAATCATCAATCGTCAGCAATCGAGCAGGTTCTCTTGCTCCCTCTTATGGTGGTTTCACACCACACCCAAAATTACATGCTTTGCAGTTTAAAGTGACACACACTTAAACTTACTATCATAGTTTATATATGTTATTTTACCCAAACTACGTTAGGTAACCTTGTTATTCCTAACACTGGCAATCGATAAGAGTATTAGCAACAAAGGTGAAATAAAGCAGTAAAGAGCAAAATGTCCAGCCCTTTTTTTTTTTTCCAAACAAAAGACTTCTAATTTAACAAAACATCCAGTCTCCAATCTCTAAAATGACCATGATAAAATTAGCCACTATTTATTATTAGTAGTACTGGCCTAGTGCCTAGTTCTTTGGCACAGCTGTTATTTTTCATGGGAAGAAGAAAGGAATTTTTATGGATGTGAGGTTAAAAAAAAAAAAACCACCCAAACATTCCTGAACGTGTATATTTACTATGGTGGCATATTGATAAGATCGTGAGAGATACTGTAATTTCTTTTATGAGAAAGGGTTGAGAAAATATTGCAAGAACCATTCTCATGAAAAGGTTAAGATGGTGTGGGAATTTGACTGATAGGCAAGAGACTTCAAAAGTAAGAGTCGAGCTATTTGCAACAATATTGATGAATTCCCTTAGTTGAGGAGAAATGAACAAATAATGCATATGAATATCTAACAAGCAAAAGGAAAGAAAAGTACCATACCTCCGAATGTTTGTGTATGTTTTCAGTTTTAGTTCAAAAATTGGGACATGGAAATCTGTCTCTGTGGGAGGAGGGGTCTAATTCAAATCCTTGCACTAAGTATGGGCTTGTATTTGAGGACCTAAATGTGTCCTTTAAAACAAGATCTAACCCATGGTTTATATTGTTACAAAATGTTGGTTAAAGCAAAGAGCCAGTCTGGTCTAGTGGTTATGACACCAGGAAAGAAAGCAAGAGACCATGAGTTCAAGTCTTGTTTTAGCCATGAAAGCCACAAAACCTTGGGTCAGTCACTCTCTCTCAGCCCAACTCAAATCACGGGGTAGTCATTGTGGGGAAAATGTTGGATATGTTCACCACTCTGGGTTATTTGTAAAAATAATAAGGGTGGGAAATAAATAAATACATAAATAATCTAAGATGCAATTGTCTGTGGTTATTTAACAACAGGATGATAGAAAGTAAATTCCAAGCATGTCAGAGTCTGTCCTGTGACCTCCTCTTTCTGATGCTATTCAACAAAATTGATAAGATTTATATTTGCACTAAGAAGTTCATTCCTTGTCATTTTCCATTAAAAAGAATAGAGGAATAGAGAAATTGGGAATAGAGAATGAACTAAATCTATTCCTGAAGCTTTGGAAAGTCAGGACCATAAAATGATTAAGAGACCAAAGTTAGCTTTTTTGTTGGTTTGGTGTTTTTTTTCTATTCTGACTAATAAAACAGACTTCTCTGTCATTATTCTTCTTTAGAAAAAAGACACTAAAACACAATAAAGACAATACAAAGAGCAAAAACAGTAAAAACACCATACAGTAAATAAATAACTCAGGAAACTGAATGTTCACTTTTCTATGACAGAGTGGCTCTTTAAAATGCATTTGGTTACAAAACTATAAAATATGTTATAAGACTACTTTCCACCAGCAAGAAATTATATGCACTTGGGATTTATTCAATGGAAATATGCCTAGAACTGTAAAAAAAAAACACCATGTAAACAACTCTAAAGACTTTGAGTCAGAAAAATATGATGGCACAAATTGCAATGCCTTGTTGGCCTGTTTCTAATCTGCAAGTGTGGCTGGAAAGATGTGCTGTCCTTTTGCACCTGTTGTGGGAAAAGTGAAGGAAAACCATTGTTGAGTTCCCTCAACTTAGTTTCTCCTCACATCTGCCAGCAGCAAAACAACTATCAATCAATCTTCCTAACACAGGAACAAGGTTGGATAAGAGTAGGAGATTGACATACCAGGGTGTTCATCTTCTGTAAGAACTGCATTTCTGATGCTGCTGCTCAGTACAATCTTTCTTCACACCTGTCACTTGTCAGCCAGACTTTCTGAATATAAGTACAGCACTTATGGGTGTTAAATATGTGTTTAAAAAAAGTATTGGATATGTAATAGGCTCAGAGGAAGGTTGTAGGATGAAGGGGGAGATAACCTTCACAAGCTTCATATGTCAGCTTTGAAATTCAGCTGCCATCATACTTGACTAGTAGTGCTTCAAGGGGATGGCAATGCTGGACATTAATAGTCAAGGAGTCCAGGGCTGACACAGTGCAGGTGCCACCTAGTACTGCCAATGCCAGAACAGAGTAACTCCTGAGATGGTGGTGGAGGAGTAAGCTCCTACCTCTAGCACACACACCCCGCCCCCGAATAACTTCACTGGTGCATCTAGTGCATCTAGCTGGAAATCACAGTTGACAAAAGCACCAGCAACTCACTGCTACAAAAAGTACTAGATGGTTGGTGTCTTCTGCACCCCAAGACAAAATAATTGTGGAATTCAGTGGCCAGAAAAGCAAGACAGATCTCAACCCTAACCATGTGAGGAACCAAATGAGCAACCCAACTGAAGCAGCTAAGGATAACTTTCAGCTGCCTTAGCTGCAGACTGGTGACGAGACGAAAGCAATATCATGGCAAAAACAAACCAGGTTCTTAGTCATGTTTGTGTTGCAGTTAGAGAAACATGAGAAAGATCCTTTATGTTTATAATTAAAATTTGATTGGACTCTGTACTCTTCTCTGATTGCTATTGCTCCAGAAACTGTAATAAAGTAAGAATCAGCTTTGACAATTGGCCCTAAAATAATTCTTTTTCAGTGACTTAAGCAGAGAAGTATGGCTTGTTTGTTTTTTGTCGATAACTTCTCAGAGGGGAGTGAGAACAGAATGCTAATTGCCTTCAGGCTAAACAAAACCTCCTTTGGAAGCATCATTAATCCCTACCTATCTATGTCTTAGCTGCAAAGGGCAATCAGTAGGGAGAAAAACTTTATGGGCCATGTTACTCAGGTTCAATTAAGCATTTGGAACTTGAGGTGGGGGGAGAATTAGTGCAGATGTTTTAGTGGTAATCATGATTACAAAATACCTACAGCGCCCACAGCAGGTGTGTGTGGCCTATGATATTTATGCAGCAGCTAAGAGATGTGGTTGTGTAAATTATTCATTTTTATCCCCAAAGACACATAGTGTGGAAGGAAAACAGACCCTATACAAGTGAGAGACTTCAAATAGTCCGATTACTCAGTTGAATAGCTGAATCCTGGGGAGCAACTCTGAAGGTCAAAATATACTGTAGGAAGCATTTACCCTCCTCTTAACCCTCCAGTAGTCTCACTCAGTTCCACTTGTACAGTTAAATTATAACAAATAATATTACAATTTTAATTGTATAAGTTTTTTTAGTATTCAAAATATGTATTATCTCCATATTGCTTGTGGAGATAGTGAAGCTAATCAGAATTAACTGGATAAAATTCATAGAAATTTCTGTAGTGACTATTAGGTTCCTTTTATTAAATGTTGATAACTAAAGAATAGTTCTTAATTTGCTATTTCAGAGAGTCCTCTTAAATTTGGCTGCAAACCTTTTTTATGCATACCTATCTTTTCAATCTGTACTTAATTAATAGATGCCATAAACGCTTTGAAAAAAAGAAAGATTTGGATTGCCATTCCCTAAGAGTCTTTAATTTGGAATGGTTGGTAATCCCAGGTTAGTCTGATGACTCATGCGATCATAATTGTAAGAAAATGAGGGTGAAACTCTTCAGTCATCATTACATCTCTCTGACATACAGAGGCAATTCCAAAACTTGTTGATCCGTTGCTTAGCAATTGGAAGAGAGTGTCATTTCCATATATAAGGAATCTAACAAAGACAATTTAAGGTCAGATTGACAAATGTGTATCCTACTTTATTTGCACAATAAAAACAGCCACCTTTTATGTATGTTATGCTATTTTCACTACATAGACTTTAGCACTCTTGAGATTTAGAGGGGAGATTTGGAGAAGCCAGATTCCTCCAAGTTGTGCCTTTTTTGCTTAGTACTTCCAGTGGTAAGCATTAGGGAGCAGAATACCATAATCCAGAGCCGAGCAAATCCTCAGAGTCACCTGTATCACTGTTAGGAATCTGTCCACCAATTAGTTGGGTTGGCAATATATAAACCAACAATGTATGCTTGTAGCTTTAAGACAAAGTTACTGTATTGATTTGTACTGTGTTCTGATTGGTTGATTGTATTGGAGATTGCCATAAGAGGGAGCTAGAGATCATGGCTTGTTTTCTCTGACATTCTGTATCTCTGACATTCTGTTGCTACCTAAGGTTCTCTGTTGTGATTATACTTTGATATCTTTGTTTACTGTAAATGACAAAGGCAACCGGTAAGAAGATTTTGTAATTGGATATTCTTTGGACTGAAAATGTATATGACCTGGACCATTTATTGGACTATGCTATTTATTAAAGTAAACTTTAACTCAAGTCAGTGTATGGCTGTGTGTGGCTGAATAATTATTCATAACTATTCTCATAAACATTTCCATGTGCATATTCTTGTTACTCAAGGGTTATTCTGTACATATCATAACAATCACAAAGCATATGGCAGCCTGCCTTCACCTTGGCAAAACTTCAGAAAAGCCACTGTTTCAGTGGGTTTCAGTGGGTTATTTATCACATGTATATCACCATGCATCTCACAGTAAAATGAAACCATCATAAATAAAATCAATAAAAACCATCATAAAGATTAAATGTTAAAAACTACAATTAAAAGATAACAACAATATGGCTAATAAGTCAGTAGCGGAGAGAACTGATGCTAAAAATAATGCAGGAATTTCACCAAATAACCATTTTCCTGAGATCCCCAGAACCTCTGACATGTTTAAATAGCATGGTTAAAAGGACTTCTGGAAAGACATCAAAAATGTGACCAATCATCTGGGGGGAAAGGAGGACAAACAAAGTTTCACAGGATTGGTGCCATGACAGAAAAGGTCCATCTTCTGGGTCCTGCCAGATGAAAATCTTTCACAGATTAGACTTGCAACACATCTCTTTTGCCAGACCTGATGTGATGGGCAGATGTAATCAGATAGAGGCAGTCCCTCAAATAATGCAGCCCCTTGCTGTGAAGGGCTTTCAAGGCCAAAACCAACATAATTTAGGGATACAGGTAACTTATCCATGCCACTGCATTTTGCACCAGCTGAAGCTTCTTGATACTCTTCAAAGGCCACATGTAGACCACATTACAGTAGCCCACTTAGGAGATGACCTGGACATGAGTCTGTAAACAAGTTTATGCCAGTGCAACCTCATCCAGATAGAAGCTGAGCCCCAAACCCTCAAACAGAGAGATTCTCAGTCGTGCCAATCTTGATATGTGATGGCATGGCAATGAATGATGATATTCAGATGGCGTGTGTCTTGGAGTTACTGACAGGAATGGATTTTCCCTGGAACACTGACATCATATAGATGTTGAATAGGAGAGGGGAGAGCATCAAATCCTATGGGACCCACAAACTAGGGGCTGAGGGCAGGATCTCTCCTTTTCAATCACCACCAACCAGAATTAGCCCCAGAGAAAAGAGTCACTAGTCCAATTCCTGGAGCCAATTCCAAAGCATACTATGGTCATTGGTAACAAAAACCACTGAGAGGTCAAGCAGAACAAGGATAGATGCATAACCCCATCCTGCTCCCATCAGATCATCAAAAGCATGAGTAATGCATTTCTGTCCCATACCCAGGCCTGAATCTAAATGAAAGGGGTCCAGATAAGCCATTTCTCCCAGTGTCTCTGAAGCTGCTGCCTGATCACTCTCGATCATCTTCCCACCAAAGGGGTGGCTAGAAACTGAACTAAAGTTGTCCAGTATTGTGGGATCCCATAGTGGTTTTTTGACCAGGGGGTAGACCAGCATCTTCTTAAGGAACAGAAGAACAACCCCCTTACTCAAAGACGAATTCTCCACTGCTAGAATCCACCAACATAATAAACCCCTGGCAGCTTTAGTTATTTTGGATCTGCATGGATATTTGATTATGAGTGTTTTATGAGATTTTATGATGACAGGGACACCACTTAGTCTATATTGGGGGTTGCTGTTTGGATATATTTTTGTTATATTTTGATATCTTGACTGACTATTTAAACTCTAT
Source organism: Pseudonaja textilis (assembly GCF_900518735.1). Next base: position 33,483,231 of record NW_020769314.1, on the reverse strand, counting down.
TAGTATAAACAGTCTGGACTTTTGAGAGTTGGGCAACATGTAACTATAAATACATTATGTTGCTTTCTTGTGAGATAAGATTTATGTTTTTTTCTTCCTTCAAGTGAAAGAGACTAAAAGTTGTACATTCCCAAGAGACAATATAGAATATGTTTGAATGTGGGAAGTATATTTGTTTGCTCCCCTAAATTCCACTAAAGATGTTACCTAGCCTGGTAAAAAAATGTTTGGAAACCAACCCATAAGCTCCGAGAATGAACCTTCACCCTCATATATTTGTTATCTGTGTATATGTGAATCGGATGCAGCCCCTGAATGCCTGAATCAGCATTTGGTTTGCCACTCAGTGCTCTAATAATGTTGGCCATTTTTGCAATAGTTTAAATTCACCCTCTTTCCCTCTTTAGATTTCCTGTGTTATGCACAGATACTAAACATTTACACCTTGTGTTCAGTTTGAGCTTCTAACAGTCTTTTTTTTTTGCAAGGAAATAGCATGTATTGGCAAGCTCTAAGAGACTGTATCAGAGCTGCCACTCTTGTCAAAGCATTAGTTGCTCTGAAAGATTGATAGCTCACTCTAATACTCGATATAATTGCACTAAAATGCATGGCTTCTATTATATGGATCCTGTGCAGTTTTGATATACAGCCCTAAACTTAGAGCAACGAAACACAAGGGGTTAGTAGAAACCTTATGCTGAATCTTGCAATGAGGCAATTACAGGTTTATGACCAACATACCAGACCTTGCTGGAGTTGTAATAGTTCACCACAGGTTCCCTGGGTTTAAAACATATTCTCCAGCTCTGTTGTCTTTAAAACAATTGTGGCCTAATAGCTCAACATCTTCATAATAACTTATGATTAAGAAAGCATACACAGCAGAAAACATTTTTCCTCCTTTGTTGTTATATTGCTAAACACAAGGCAAAAATAGCAAAGAACTCAGAGATAAAATAATTCCTAACAAACAGTTCACATATTGTTACTATGTCCATTGCAATTAAATTAATGGGTGGAAAGTTAATGGAGAAAGCCAATAGTAGGAAGTACGCCAGATGTAATCTTTCAAGTACATTGCCTTTTGGCTGATTTTCTCAGCTTCTTTTAATTTCCATTTCTTTTAGAGCAGTTCAGTATCATCTGTGACCACATGGCCACTTCTGGGCTATTAGCCAAAGGAAGCCAAGGGAAGGTCACTGTATTTCCCCCCTGTCCTTCTACCATTCAGGCAGGTGCAAAGCCGCAGGATTCTGTGTTTATTTATATTTCAGAGTGGCTCTGAATTTGGGACAAGGTCCAGGAATAGAAACACAAATAAGGAAATAAATTAGCAACATCTGGCCAGGTTCTTGTAATTTATGATGGCTTCGCAGATTCAAAGCTTATTTGTCCCTAAAGTTCTTAGCAGAGCGTGTGTTAAATGTTAATATTTTAAGGTCGTTGACCAGCTCTTGTACAAATTAGACTTTCCAGATACCATGTTTACAGTTAGTCAGAGGAAAAAGCTCTTCTGAGCAAATAAATTAAGTACAAAATAGCATTAGCACTTAGATTTGTATACTGCTTCACAGTGTTTTACAGTTCTCTCTAAGTGGTTTACAGTGTCAGAATATTGCCCCCAACTATCTGGACCCTCATTTTTACCAACCTTAGGAGGATGGAAGGATGAGACAACCTTGAAACTCCTGGAGTAAGCAGTGAGTTAGCCCTGCAGTACTGCATTCTAACCACTGCACCATCACAGCTCTAAGATAGTCAAATGGAGGATCCTTCCTCAAGAAAGGTGAGAAGAGTCTTCCTAGTAGAAACTTTGATGGGAAAAGTTTAACAAAAACATCTTTGGCAACTGTTGATCACTTTCTCTCATATGAAGTGGGGTAGGCAGTCAATTAGAATAGTGGGCTTAGATATCTACAAAACTGCCCGCTAACAGGTTGCAAGCAAGAGATGCTCTGTCTTATGATTTCTCAGATAGGCTCTTTCTAAGCACAGGTCTCTCTTCTGAAAGTGCATGAAACCCATGTTCTAAGGTAGCCCAGCTGTCAGACTGCAGATGTGGAAAAGGCATTGTATGGAACAGGAACATTAGGAGAGCTTTTTTTCTGATGCATTCTGTATCCTTTTGCCATGTGTATTGTCATCTGGGTTAGTTCGTAGGGGTGCTTCCCTTATACTCAACACCCCAATGAGGGAAGGCAGCAGCACCCTTGAGATCTTTGGAGGATTCCAAGGTATCAATCCCACAAAATAGTATGTCACGGATCCAAACCAAGCCAGCAAAAGAAGAGGCCACACTGTGAGCAGAATGGGCCTCTTTACTGAAGTCTCAGCTTGGCAAGTGGTAAAAAGGTTTCTAGCCAGCATTACTGGCTTCTGCTAGCCAGCTGGCTATACAGACTCAGCACACCCCACCTTCCTGTTCCTGGTTGCTCCCAGCTGGCTCCTGCAAGTACTCTTGCTGTAGCCTGGTTGCTCCCTGGCCAGCTCCAGCAAGTACTCTTTTGGCCTGGCTCCAGCAAGCACTCTTTGAGCCCAGTTTCTCTCTGGCTGATTCCAGCAAGTACTCATTCAGGCTTGGATGACTTCTGACCCCAACCACAGCTGGCTTGCCCTCCTGACTCCTCTCCCAGCATGAGTCCCATCACCTGACACCCATCCGTGGCCCCAGGCATCCCCTTCCCTCTGCGCATGTGTGGCAACTCCGAAATGCATGTTGTGGCCACTTTGAATGTTGCGCATGTCTCGGATGTTGACACAGTAAGCCTGAGCTTCCATCTTTGCTTCATTCATTAATCACTCTGGCATTTGGAAAAGAGACTAAACAAACAAAACAAAAGAGAGAACATTTAGACAATCTATCCTGGACTTATTCCTCCCACAGTACTGTACAAAAATAGATAGAAAGGTCCCTTGTAAGTTTTTGATCCACTATCAAATAAAGCACTATCAGAATAATATTACAACATTTGATGGATTTTTTATGAGTAAGTTCAAGGACAGTGAAAAAGCCTTAGGTTAGATCTTTGGCTCTGAGTTCTCATGTATCATGTTTCCCCCAAAAGAAGACCCAACCAGAAAATGAGCCCTAGCATGATTTTTCACGATGCTCATAATATAAGCTCTACCCCAAAACAAACCCCAGTTAAGCCAGACAGATATATTTAGTACTGTGTTTTTCCAAAAATAAGACTGAACTGGAAAATAAGCCCTAATATGTCTTTTGGAGCAAAAATTAATATAAGACATGGTCTTATTTTGGGGAAAACATGGGGTACCAAGGCCAGGGAAATCGGCTGAAGAGATTGAGAACTGCTGGCACAGTCTAAACATCTGAATTGATAAGGCATATTATGTAATGAGTTACAGAATGGAAAAGATAATAAAACATATACACTGTTGCCATACACTTAAATCTTTTCTAGCACTGTGGTGGCTGAAAAGCTCTCAGTAATTTGCAGGGTCACTAATTTTATGTAAAGTGGTTGACCTGCTTAGTCATGTGCTCACACCTGTCTTGGTAAAGACAGCAATAAGTAAAATATGAAATATAGATCATTAAAGTGAAAGACAACTGATATTACTAGGTAATGTTTGTTAAAAGAAATAGAAATGTAAAAGATGGTTATTAATATTAATGGCAGAACTGTACCAGAATAGAATAATTATTCCATTTACTATTGTTATACATATATACACAGATATATATACATATATACTTTTTTCTTTTAAAAATTTAGTGTGTATTTTAAGGGAATGTACCAAGCAGAAATCGATTGAAAATAGGTATGAGTTATAAAAGAGAGGTTAAAAAAAATGAATGTTATAACTGTAAAGGTGTAACTTAAATTTTTAAAAAAGATACCAAAGTGTTACACTCCAGTCTAGTAATTACAGGGGAAAATTTGTTTTATGAGAAAAGATAATATGAAATTGTAAACAGGACAGATGAAAGTATAAAAACACTGATTAGAAAGATTTTAAAAATTAGAAAAAGATATGTAATTGAATTAAGAAAGGAATGAGATAATTTAAAATAAGGCTATAGGAAGTAAAGAAAGGGAAAAGCTATTGAAAAAATTGTGAAAATAGTTATAAGATATGGATTAGAATGTATAAGATAAATATGTATTGAGTTTATGTCTGTATGGAGAAGTGATAACCCGGGATCACGCTGTTCTCAAAAAAAGATATTTTATTTGTATTTATATGTTTTGTGAAAACTTAAAAAAAACTTTTATATATAAAAAAAGAAATAAACATGGGGAATATAACCAAGAATATGCACATTGACTTAATTAGGAAAATATATTTTGAAATTCCTCTCTTCTGGCAATAAACCAAACTGCTTTTAAAAGCTTTCTACATTCTCTGCCACCCAGATATAGTTTAAAATTCTTGGAAGAGAGAAAAGAGAATTGTTCTCTGAGACAATACAACTGATATAATTTCTCTTTCCTCCTTTACAACATCATATAAAAATCCCACAAAAGATAAAATAGCATCGCCCTTTCCATTTGAGTACAGTTTGCTATTATTAACTGCTTATGCTATAAAATTTGTTGGGATTTGAGATACTTTGCCAGATTAATATAAACTGATTTCTGGATGCTGTGGAAGACTTTCCCAACAGCCTAACAAAAGGGACAATAAAGGAGAATATTTGTAGTTCAGGACTGAAATGAAGGGTCCTTGGTGCTCTTGGAGCTTAGTTTTTTTTCTTGCAGATGTTTCATTACCCAAACTGGTTAACATCATCAATGCTGTTACCTAGTTTGAGTATTGAAACATCTGCAAGAAAACAACCATGCTCAGACAGCACCAAGAACCCCTCAAAAGGGACAACTATACTGTTCATTAATTTGCTAAAAAATCATTCTTACATAGCATAAGACAAAGATTTATGAAATTGTGTTGCTATGCCAGAATCATCTTCATACTAATTCCTAGAGCAGATTTGCATTCAATCATAGAACATATCACTGGAATAGGGGGCCAATAAGCCAGAGTCAAACCAACACCTCAGTACAGTATTCCTTTTAATTTACTGACAGACAGCTAGCTGTCCAGCATCTGACTGAACATCTCAGTGAAAAAAGAGACCACTATCACTATCGATTCCATTGGCAAAATCACTTTTTGGTTAAGAATGTCCATTTAGCATCCCACCACAACTGTCTTCCTGTAAATCCATCATTTTAGATCTGGTGCTCTGAGATGATGGTAAATAGGCCTGGCTTGCCTTCATTGCAATACTTTTTCAGGTATGTAAATAGTTATGTTTTATTTACCCTCAGTATTTCTCTTCTCAGCTAACATTCTCAGCTCTTTCAGCTTTTCTTCATAAGATACAACATCTAGCTTTTTAATCATCTATGTTCTCCTTTTCTGAACCTGTTCTATTTTGTCAGAATTCTTCTGAAAGAATGTCCAAAAGCAAGCACAATAATCAGAGTGAGGGGCTGATTATTGAAAAACAAAACAGAACCATATTGTGTGTGTGTTCTGGAAACTATACTTCTGTTATTGAAGTCTGGTATGGCATTAGCTCTTTCTGCAGCTAAATTGCACTATTGATTCATATTCAGTTTGTAATCAGCTACTATTCCATGACTCATGATCAGTATATAATCAACCACAACCCGAGCAGCTATTTTGCACTTGAATTTGATGGCTGGTAGTTGTTACAAGCATAAAACTGGTGCTTATCTCTGCTGCTACAAAGAATTCTACAAGAGAAAAAGAAAAAAGGAAACGTCTATAAAATCTAGTTAAGAGCCCACCCTCACAAAACCATGAGTGTAGCCCATAATCAGGGCATGAAGTACTTACGACTGTAATCATATTCATAATCATGGCATGAAATACCCCAACTTCATATTGGTTTGCTTAGACCGTAGACCAAAAATCTTTTTAATGATGTACCTAATAACTCTGGATTAAAGTGAAATTTATTCACAACTTCAGCTAGCTAGCCAGGTATGTACCTTTAGCAGTGTTGCATTTCAAAAAATTTTAACCACCAGTTTGATGGATGTGGCTTGGTGGGTGTGTGCACGCACCAAATGTGCACTTTGCACAGGCGCAGAGGCTTGCCAACTCACTTCCTGCATTTATTCCCTCCCTGAAGTGACAGGAAGAGTGCACTCCCTGTCACTTCAGGAAGGGAATAAATGCATTTCCTGTGAGAACCTATTCCAGCATCTGGAAATGATTGATAAGATGGCCTTTCTTCAAGCCTAAGAGGCTTGACAGCAGAAGTCACAGGTACAGAGTAACTTTGCTGTGATCTCCTCCCATCAGGGGCTGGCAGGAATTCATATTACTCTAATTCTGATCGCCCCTTCCCACATACTCTCACTGCACACCTGGAATGGGTTCTGAGTTGTGCTATTGTCCGTACAATACTCAGCATTCTAACAGCTGTGATTGGTATGACTTTGACTGGATTTTAATCCACTCCCAACATTATTTCATCCTGCATTGGTTGCTGATGTTTCCAGGAAAAGAAAAATCTGAAGCAGCAAAGATAGAATTACAGTGGGAACATGGACTCTACAGTAAGCAAGGACACGAAAAACTCAACACAGTGAAATATGAAATGAAAGAACTACCCATTGGGCATCAATGGGTTGAAATGGACTAAAAAGTTGATATTTTCAGGTAGAGGATCATCCTATTAACTACTGCAATCCCCAAAACAAAGAAGGCACAGCACTGCTTTCATAGATAGGAAGAATCTAGTAAGAACAGTATTTGACTATAATGTGATCAATGACTGAATCATATCAATTGGACTTTGTGGACAGCCCTTTAATTTGATGATTATCCAAGTGTGTGCTCCAACCACTGAGGCAGAAGAGGAAGTTGATGAATTTTATGCTCACATTCATTTGGAAATTGATAGAATATCCAAGCCAAATATGCTGCATCACAATGGAGACTGGAATGCCAAAGTAAGAAATATTAAAAAGAAAAATGTACTTTGATTGCATGGGTAGGGAAAGCAAAATGAAGCAGGAGAATGATTTTTCAATTGCTGTCAATCCAGTGATTTCTTCATTGCTAACACAGTTTTCCAATAACCAGAATGATGCCTACATACTGTATATGCACAGATGAAGTACACAGAAGTCAAGTTGATTATATTATGCTAAATCAAGTTGACTATATTATATTATGGAAGTTGGAAGAGCTCCATTATAACAGCAAAATGTCTGATTATGGAACAGATCATTAATTGCTCATATACAAATTTCAAGCTAAGCTAAAGTGGATTCTATTCACAAGTAGCCTCCATCATGTATGGTTTTGCATGCATGTATCCCCTCAAATCAGTGTTGACTCCTGATGACTAGTTGGACAAATCCCTGCAATTTTCTTGACAGGATTTTGGAAGTAGTTTGCCATTGCCTGCTTACTAGGGTTGAAAACAGGGGAAGGCTGGTGGGGGTTCGCAGGACTTCAGGAGAGCCTCTAGGTAAGATTCTGTGCAGTTCAGAGAACCCCCAAATCCCACTCTTGGATGGCCCCACCCACCTTGCCCTGACCCTTCCAGAAATCCACACATGGCCCTTTTTGGATGCAGGTGAGTGCAGGGTGCATGGAGATGCTCAGGGAGGGTGAAAAACAGGCCTCCTGGAAGTTTGGAAGCTTCCAGAGAGCATCTGGAGCCCGGGGAGGCAGTTTTTGCCCTCCCGATGGCTCGAGGAAAGCCTCCGGAGTCTGGGGAGAGCAAAAACGCTCCCCGTAGTGGTGCAGGAGGCCAACTAGGCCATGCCCACCATGGCCACACCTACCCAGCAACTGGGCAGAGAACCCTTTGCTAAATTTTTTGAAGCCCAGGCCTGGCTGAAAGAGAAACACTGGTCCAAGATCAGCCAGCTGATTTTGTGCCTAAAATGGGATTAGAATTTATGGGCCTCCTGGTTTCTAACCTGGTGACTTAACCACTATACCAAACTGGCTGTCAATATATAGTGCATGTTGCAACAGTTATAAGTGGTTGAAATAAAGGCATAGATAATTGTTACAGAAGAATTGCTACTTTCATTTGGTGAAATTTCATGAACATATTTCTCAGATTGTTAGTAACTGAGAATTGAATGAAATGTGAGCATCAAAGAGCATCTTGCCTTTTAATACCCTCCTGAAGAGCTGGTTTTCTGCTGATCAACCACACCCCAGTGCTTGTTCTTTATCATTCATTCCATTGTCAAACACAGGCAACATCCATGAGTATAAATTTCTTCCTTGGGATTAAAACCCACTAGAATTATGTGTCATATATTGATGGCATATCAATCCAAAATTCCAGTTGGACTACAGAAAATCTGGAGTTCTCATGAGCTTGTGCATACTTCCTTGTGGATTGATGGTTACATTTTGGTATATATTTATTTACAGTCAAATAAAGATTATTTGTCTCAAGGTAAAATCTATATCTTCTAAAGACTTGTCTAATACTCAAGTTAAAAAGAAGAATCACAAACAGAATAGCTATTTCTTTCTGGACCAGCTTTTCCCACAATACTAAAGTTCAGACACAAACACACACATACACATATATGTTGTTCAGTGCTTTGATCTCCAAAAAGGGCCTTGGGGCACAGAGGAAAACAAATGTAGCAACTTTAGAAGGCAGCAAGAGCTGCATCTTTCTCAGGAAGACTTGGCTGCCCTCTTCATATCTCTATGCAGTGGGTCTTCCAATGGTTCTGTGCTTCTGAAAATACATACTGAGCATCAGTCTTGGTTTCCCAGTAACATTTTGTGCTTCATGTTATGGCAAATGTACAAATGCTTGTTTGGGTTTGCCTGCTAAATGCATCTGTGGGCAGAAAATAAATTGGAAAACTGGTAACTGTCTTTTCTGTCTGTTTTCCTTGGCAGTAGAAAGGCCAGTTAGGTCCCAAGGAAATATATATTTCATTTCTTGGAAAGGAACACACTGATGTCCTTGAAAATATAATGCAACTGAATGTTTATGCAGTAGGAACAGGCAAGGTTTCATTTGCTTATGCCTGTGTTTAAAGTTGTAAAAGAATGCTTGGAATGTAGAACCAGGCTACAAAATATGCAGAGCTCAGAAAAGAGTGAATGGGAGCAATTAGAAAAATTTAAAGAAGAACTCACAAATGAGGAACTAGGATTAAATTTCACAGAGAGATTAAAAATGGCCACCTTGATATTTGCGGTTTTGATTAGTGAATTGGCAGAAAATGGAATCCTACATCAATTTGATTGGGAATAAAAATAGGGAGGTCAGAGCCCACATTTTGAAACATTAAAAACATTAAAAGGAGAAAAATATTGCTCTATCTCCCAGCTGATTGTCTAGACTGAGAATAAAAAATATGTCTTTGAAAATAATCTGAAACCTTACCTTGATACACAAGGCAAGCAGATGACTAACTGGTCAATGTGGATGTATTATGCTGTGTTCAGACATCTCTAATGAATGCTGGCATATTTCTTGGCCAAGTTAAGGGGCTGGCTTTGCCTGGCACTGATCTTAGATTACAATGGCATCACTACCTTCCTAGATATTTTATGGACCATTTTGAAGTTTTAGATCTTTCATGTCTCCTGCTACTCTATTGTGATTTTATATCATAGTTAGTGCTGCTTGTTATCCTCCTTTTGGTTCTTATACCATTCTTATGTTATTTTAATATTCTTTTTATAGTGTTTAATTATGGATTTAATTTAAATTGACCAGACTATTTTGAATATTGGGCAGCATAACACTATAATAAATAAATAAAAAACAGATAGGCTATCTTGAATATCCTGCCAGTCTGCAGATCACAGCAGCTTTCTTTGAAACAGATTTTATGAAAGAGACATGAAAGTGAATTAGTCTTCTATTTTAGATCCAGAGCTGGCAGATATTCGTATCTTTCTCCAGCAAGACAGTTCAGTAGTTTGTAGTTTTCCTTTAAGCTGATGTTCTGATATTGATGCCAGCAAGCTTGTTAAACTTGACGGGTCTTAACCTTTGCTCACAGTACCACTTAGCTTCAGATGCTTTATGTCAAGGTCACCAAAGGTATTTCATGGAATATTGAAGGGAAAAGTGAGCAGAACAACAACTAACATATTAAGAATGTCGTAAGCCAAATAAATACAATTATCTGGACTTAGACTTCATGTGCCCTGTGAGTTTATATGTGATTGGTCAATATTTTCCTCATTTATTCTATAAAGAAAGTGATTATTTGTTTTTTATGATACACAATTATCCTGATACAGGCAGGCAGGCAGGCAAAGTTGTGAAGAAATCTCTGAGAAATCTTTTGGGGCTAGAAAGATCCAAATGATTACAACTCCCTGATTACACTATCCAGATGCCGCTGCTGGCATTCTTTTCAGAACTAGATGCTGAACAAACTATAAAGTTAGAGAATGAAATTTGCCAGTAGGCAGTGAGACCCTCCTGTCTAATTGCCTCATTTGAAGTCCATTCAGAATTATCTCAGACAATTTTTAGAAATGCTACTCTTGGAACATAGGATAAAAGATGGGAGTGAGTCATACAAAACAACATGAAAATTTTCCTGCTTATGTCTAGTGTAATTCTCTTCTCTTTGCTCCCCTCCTGTAACAGCTGAATGGCATTCTGAACATTATTATAGTGAAAAGGAGAAAGTAATAGATGGATATGCATACTTAATACATTTTATGAGACCCAAAACCACCACTTGGTTGAAGTACCAGTGGGTCAGTGGTTCACAAAACTGAAACATGTTTTCTGTCTCCCCCCTAACACAATCAGGATAGTTACTATGTTTTATGGATATTTCCTATGTCCAAATGGGTAGGGGGGAGGGTGACAAATCATTCCTGCATAATTATGGCAGGAGGGAGGCTTGGAGATCTCAAAATATGAACTTGGAAAGGTATTTTTTTGTATAGTTTTAAATTTTTAATTTGCATAGTTTTAATATTTACTCATTTTTTCATTTGTCTTTTATAACCTGTAATCCTCTCAGAGTAACCTTATAGGGAAGATGGGTGGCATAAAAAATTAATAAATGAACTAATTAACTAACTAAATAATTAGATTGCAGTGCTGAATTTGCATTCTATAAACATGCTTATTAGATACATTGAAAAACCTTTTGAGCACATGCTATTGCACTCTGAGTTGGTTGTACAACAAAGGAAAATCTTTATTAAAGATTTTATTTTATCTTTATTAAGGTAATCATTTTTTATTTCAAAAAAATGTTTTTATCTCCTCCACTCACCCCTGGGCCCAATATACATTGTCCTGTGGCATAATGAATGCACAAATTCTAACCAAACCAGTCATTCCTATGCTTAAATCTGAGTGGTAAGGAAGAAGAACTGTGCTTTTTACCTTGTGAGATACTCTTCTTGACATGGCATTCTTTTCCATTTTAGTTTTTGTTCTTCTGCATTCACTAGATCCCTTTTCTTGTTTAGAAATTCTTCAAATCTCTAAGGTAATGTAATTGGGTGCAACATAGAAATTGCAAATAGGCTTTAAACAGGTTCATTCCCACAATTTTCTGTGAATCAATATAAGCTTACCTAAGTACTTAAACATTGCTAAACCTGTCTCCCTGGAACCATTTATTATAAATTAGAAAATTAATGTTCTTGGAAATGACTGAGGTGCAGCCAATTTCTTTGAGACAACATTTTCCCTTATGTGTAATTGCAGAAGTCTTGGCATTTTTATCCATCATACCAATTCTACAGGCTGCAATGTGACTTTGAGCTCTTCTTCATTCCCTTCTAACAGTGATAGAGGCATATCCTAGTCTTGGGGTTCCCCCTCCATCATTTACTTATGATGGAGACTTTGTCTTATCCTGAGCTGTATTGTACTGAGCTGTACTAGTTCCAAAAACACTTAAAAATATATCCATGAAGCGCTTTATAAGTACTTCCCCTCTTCTCCCTGTAAAACAGTTTTTGCTTTGGCTATAATCAGCAGTGGGATTCCTAATCGTGCACTATGGTTCTGCGCACTTTGTGCATGCACCAGAGGTGGTATTCAGTTGGTTCTGACCAGTTCTGTAGAACCGGTAGCAAAAATTTTGAGTAGTTCAGAGAACCAGTAGTGGAAATTTTGGGATCTCTGACTGGCTCCACCCCAACTATTCTGTGCCTCCAAAGTCCCAACTGATCATCTGGGTCTTCTTTTGTTGCCCTGCATAGGAGAACGGAGCTGGAAAGCGGGTTAGTGGGAAGGAATGGAGATTTTGCAGTATCCTTCCCCTGCACGCCCACCAAGCCACACCCACCAAGCAATGCCATGTCCACCAAGCCATGCCCACAGAACTGGTGGTAAACATTTTTTAATCCCACCACTGGCATGCACACATGCTACACTCATGCACTCACAGCATTCAAAGATAGCCCTTGTGCTGCCCTCAAAGATTGCCTGAGCTCAGCTGAGGCACAGCAATCCACTTTGCTGTGCGAATCAGCTGAGCTAAAAATCAATGGAATAAAGTACAGGAAAGAGCAGGGCGGGTGGGTGGGCCCAGTCAGAGGTGGTATTTGCCGGTTCTCTGAACTGGTCAAAATTTCCTCTACCGGTATTCCAGAACTGGTCTGAACCGGCTGAATACCACCTCTGGTATAATCTGTCCACTTCACCCACCCCTTCAGTGGCAGATGTGGTCAGAGAATGAGATGTGTTCAGCTCTCAAGGCTGCTTTTGGTTGCGGAAGAGACTGTTCCAATAATCAAAGCAACAAGGAACATACAGGTTATTCTATGTCCTGGATACTTTAATATCAAGGAAGAACTTATAGCTCAAAACCACAGAAACAAACCAGCAATGCTATTATCTTGCAATTTAAGGATTCTCTTCTCTTCCCTTTGAAAAAAGGAAATAGAAGGGAAGCTTTGCAGTATTGTGGGCAGGAGCTGGGAAGGCAAAGGGGCATGCTTCACCCAGTTTGAGTAGAATCCCAAAAGATGTCCACTGAGACATGTAAGAATTCAATAGATAGAGAACCTGTAGAGTTGAGACTGTTCATTAAGTTAATGAACCATCACTGGATCTATCACAACATTCTATTTAAAAAATGCAGAGAAATAGCAATCTATCACTCTAGATCAGGGTGTCAAACTCAAGGCCTGTGGGCCAGATCCGGCCCATGGAGTGCTTAGATCTGGCCTGTGAGGCCACCCTGGAAACAGTGAAGGACCGGCCTGCGGTGCCTCTGCCAGTGAAAACATTTGAGAGCTCCATTTTCGCTGGTAGAGGCTGCAGGAGGCCACCACAGTTGGAAACGGAGCCAAAAAAAACAGAGCTCTCCCTGATCTTGCCTTCCTCTGCTGGAGACAATGGATCCCTCCCCAGCCTTCCTGGGCCCCCTACATGAGTGACATTGAGCTGGCCATGCCCGCTCTGGCCACGCCCACCCCGGAGATGCCCACCCGGCCTCCTGAGGTCAAACACCACACTGATGCAGCCCTCAATGAAATTGAGTTTGCCCCCCCCCCCCGCTCTAGATGAAATGATTGTCCAGGGTAGGAATGAGCAACTGGAGGAGATGGCCATGCCAAACATTTCAGCCAGTTAGAGGTGGAACTGTTATTAAAACAGAATGAAGTGCTGAAAATTATCCACTCTGAAGGCTTAAAGCAGCTAAAATTGGACAACAGCAACTTGGATTTAAGCTGGAAAACACTGAGTGTGATGGGCTGGGAGTGGGAGAAAGATGATGTTATCCATTTCTAAACTCTGAAAGCAAAGGGTAGTTCATATGGTAATAGTCCAAGCAGAGACTGCAAATCTGCCCTCTACCAACATTTTGATCTAACTTTTCTAAAACAACATTTTGATTGAAAGATAACAAGAAATACATTCATTCACAGTAGAACTTATAATGGCAAATGCATCTGATTTCAAAGTTCTTTTGTAGAGCTGTTGCTGGCTCTCTCTGAAGCTTGAGAGTCATTGCTAGAGGAAGGCTATTCTCAGCTATATCCCTTTACTAGTAGGATACTCACAGTGGAAGTTTCCCTGGTATTAATATTATATACCTTTTTGTCAATTCAAAATTGATTTTTTTTTTCCCCAGGCTTTTTATATTCTTGGTCCTTATGCCTTCACAGTCCCTCAGCTACGGCACACTAGACATGCGTACTCTTGGTGTAATTTGGCTTAGACTTAGACTAACTTTATTGTCACTTTGAATGTACACTAATCAACATACATTAAAATGAAATTTCATTGCATACATCTCTCTCTCTCTCTCTCTCTCTCTCTCTCTCTCTCTCTCTCCCTCTCCCTCTCTCTGTCTCTCTCTCTCTCTTTGTATTTTCCCACGTCATTATAGTTGTGCTTTTAAAGTTGTAGCAACATTTCGGCAGAATCTCATCTGCCATCATCAGGCTTCTGTATTGTGTTCATCTGTGAGTCAGACTTTCACAGCCGTTTCAGTTTTAAATTTGGTGCTAGCCTACTGCTGTGCCAGAATGGTTTTTTCTTCATCCTGATTGGTTGGGAGTCTTGGTCTGTGTTCACTGGTCTTGGAGTTTGCTGGGTTCTGCTTGATTGGTGTTTCTAATATCTTCTGCCTGTTTAGTGGTTTTTTTGTGTCTTGATTGGCTGGCAACATTGTGTTCCTACATTGGAGGCTTTTACTGCAGCTTGGCTCTGAGAAAATGGATGGCTATCATTTATTAGGAAGCTAGGTTTCATCTGGGTGCCTGGTTGGGGTGTGATTGAGCTGGAGGTATCAGGGGGGATCTGTTTGTGCCCAGGTGTTTGCCAGGCTTGTGGTGTGGAGATTTTTTTGTTTGTGAGTGCAGGCTTCCAAATAATTGACAGTCTGGTGGAGTCATCTCTTCTGTTCATGCTTTCAGGTCTTTTTTCAATCTCTATGGCTTCTCTGATAATTCTGTAGCTGGGGTTTTCTATAGCAGCTAGGGTTTTGGTGCCATTGAAGTCGATGCTATGATCTGTGGCTTTCATGTGTTGGACTAGTGAGGAAGTGTGTTCCAGCTTTTTTACTGCATTTTTGTGTTCATCTAGGCAGGTACTTATTCTTCTATTGGTCTTTCCAATGTATGTGGCAGGGCATGATACACAGGGGACTTCATATATGCCTTGGTTTTCCAGGTCAATTTTATCTTTGGGGTTTCTTAGGATGGCTGCTATTTTTCTGTGTGTTTTTTCTGCCTGCTATTTTTCTGGCAGTCTTGATGTAATGCCTGTGTAGTATCTTACTGATTTTGTCTGTAGTACCTCTTATATAGGGCAGGACAGCTGTTCCATAGGTCTGTTCATCTTCTAGGTATCCATTATGACTCAGTGTGTTTTTGTGGATCAAGCCAGTGATTCTGCTTTTGTGGAAGCCGTTAGATTCTGCCGAAATGTTGCTACAACTTTAAAAGCACAACTATAATGACGTGGGAAAATACCTGAACAAAGCTGAATAACATACATGTAAGTACTTAAGAAAACTTAAGAAAACAAATATATATAACCTCAGAAAACGCACACACATATATATATGAAAAAAGCTGAATACCATACACACACACACACACACACACACACACACATACACACATATATGCAGGTCTTGGCAAAATATATGAGAAAACCAACACCGCACCCAAAACAACACATGACACCACCACCATTCTCCCTCACCAGACTCAAACCCAATCCTATCCCATAGACGAAAGACAACCACCATCCAGAAACGAGACCATGGCTGCAACACCAGCTGCCACACCCCCTGACCCCCAAACCAAGCAAACGGACACACGCCATGAAAAACATCCAGGCCTCAAACTCGGAGCCAAACCAAAACCTGGAACGTCACATCATAGCCACCTGCTCAGGATTTCACATCACAGAACTCAGGAGGTTAACACCACAAAACCTCAGGATGTTGCAACACAGCCAACGACCCAGGAAATTACAGCAAAAAATCCAGGATGTCAAAACAATAGAACTCAGAAGGTCAGCACGCAGCCCGTTACCCAGGTTGTTACAACACAGGAGGCTGATAGACACACATCCAATACCTCAGCCACACATGTTCTTATGAAAAAGCCAGCCAATCTGCAAACATCAACTCCATCAACCAATCAAGAAATGACAACACAGCCAGCTTCCCCACCAGTATAAATAGGGAGATGGCAGCTCCGATCACACTTTGCTCGCACAAGCACGAAGCCGAAAGCACCAGCCTGAAGATGGCAAGTGGGACCTCGTCGAAACATTGCCAAGATGCCCTCAATCTTAAACGGGAAAAGACCCGAACACGCCAAGACCTGTATTCCTCTACCTGTGAAAATCTATGAAAATACACGCGCACACACACACACACACACACACACACACACATATACACTAGGTAAGTATGACAAAATAAATGAATACAAAATTATGCATATACCCACATATATTATATGACACAAGAGAAACAACAGTCTAGTTCGGATGTGTACATGTACTGGCGACAAATAATGAATCTTGCGCATTTACCAGATGGATGGCATAGGGAACAAAGCTGTTATAGAATCTGGTAGTCCTTCTGGAAATACTTTGAAACCTCCTCCCAAACGGGAGCAACAGAAACAAAACGTAAAGTGGATGGGTGGGGTCTCTGACAATGCTTTTGAAAGGCTACTTTCACATTGTTGTTGTTGTTATTTTAATTTCATTTCTATTTTTTATTCTGTTGGCTCCAGTATTTGCATTTGTTGGCTTCCCCCTATACAACTTTTGTTTTTGAAAATCAGCTATGTTCTGTCCTGCTTCCATTGGACATGTTGCTATTTTTATTAGTGACACCAATTACAAAAGGTTCAGTGCCTTTTGCTTTCAGTCTTTCAATTCAAGTGCATGGATTTGAGTCCATGTTTTTCTACTAAATATTTCTGTAAGCAGCTTTCTTTAGGTTTAATTTTGAAAATTGAACAATATTGTCCGAAAATATTTAGAAGTTAGTGAAATGAAAAGATAGTTATATTTATGTAGTGGAAATGAAGGACAAAATACGTTTTAAAAACAAACTAAATGTTTGCTTATATGTCTTTTTAAAAAGTATTTTACTTTTTTATACAGTGTTGAAAAATCTGTTTTATAGACATTTTATTAAAAACAAGTATTCTTGCTTGTTTTAATCTTGTAATTATTTTACAATAAAATTTGGCAGAAAATTAAGATGAGAATTGGCCCATTATTTAAAATTGATATTTATATAACCCATATAAATTCATTATACTTTTAGCATTATTTTTAATAATTTTGGAATATGAAATATGTTGCTGAAAAGGGTGAATTTCTTAACTCTGTGATAGTTTACAATACCACATTGCCACCATGTGGCCAAACATGATCATTTACCAATCAGATAATTCTATTTGCCGGCTATATTGTTGTTGTAAGGCTTCTTCATCCAATGGAGAGTACAGCAAGGTGGTGATACCTGAAGTGACATCACAATGTAGTTTCATCTTTGTGTATTTGTGTTCTGATATCAGAAGCAAGTATGTATGTCACATCTATCAGGACACATTTTGTCACTCATTCTCCCAGTGCCTCAGAAGACACTAATGTGCAAAAATCCATTTTAATGTCACACTATCCTTTATGACACATCTTTTAGTAATTACATAGGGCTGTGAAAATATTTACAGACCCCTCACATCCCGGACATAAACTGTTTTAACTCCTTCCCTCAAAACAACACTGTTCTGCACACCAGAACAACTAGACCCAAGAACATTTTTCCCAAAAGCCATCACTCTGCTAAACAAATAATTCCCCCAACACTGTTCAACTATTTACAAAGTCTGCACTACTATTACTGTTAATCTTCTTATCATCCCTTATCACCCATCCCCTCCCACTTGTGACCGTATGCCTCTAACTTTGTTGCTTGTATCCTTACAATTTATATTGACTGTTTTCTAGTATGATTTGATTGCTTATTGTATCCTATGACTATCATTAAGTGTTGTACCTTATGATTCTTGACTCTTGATGAATATATCTTTTCTTTTTTGTACACTGAGAGTATCTGCACCAAGACAAATTCCTTGTGTGTCCAATCACACTTGGCCAATAAAGAATTCTATTCTATTCTATTCTATTCTATTCTATTCTATTCTATTCTAT
>NW_020769314.1:33419702-33465085 GCF_900518735.1 Pseudonaja textilis | reverse complement strand
ATTCTATTCTATTCTATTCTATTCTATTCTATTCTATTCTATTCTATTCTATTCTATTCTATTCTATTCTATTCTATTCTATTCTACCAAAATGTCTACAAAAATATTCATGCATTTCCTTTCCATATACTATTTTCTCCAAGTACTTCTTCATGTCTAAAGATATGCTGGTCCTCATCAAGAACTCTCCAATATTCCATTTGCATATTTTTTAACAGAAATGATACATTTTTCCTACAATCAACAAGCTCCGTGTGTCTTAATTTTGACCCATGCATTTTAAAACCCAATGGAAATTATATAAAATATACTGAACAGCTTCTGTTTTGCAGATTATATCTTGTGAGAATATAAGTATATGCATTTCTGACTGACCTTGAATTCTTGCTTTTTTTTTTTTAACATGTGAATAAAATTGGTTCATTGCTCCAGGCCAAAATACCTGCTCTCTATCTGGAAATAAATAATAAAAACAGCTGGAAAATTAAAATTGGTTCCATTGACCAATGTACTTTTTTTCTATTGATTTTCCTAGAACTGTTATAAATATCTCACCTTACTATAATCTTTAATGCATAGCTGCAGAAATTTGAATTTTGAAAATTTGAAATTTGAAGCTCTCCTTTGGCCATTCCATCCCAGTTGACTTATATTGTCTTGCTAGCATCATGTAATTATGTTTCAAATATTATAAAACCTATCCTCTTAACTGTTCCTTTGGCACACAGTGCTTAGAGGATGCTAGAAGATGCTATTAAATTGTTAGTGGAGCAATAAGATCAATTATTCATCATTTCTGATTCTTCCATTTGTTCTTTGTACATTCAAATGTATAATTTCAAACATATCAAAACAATATCTTACTTGCTTTCTATTGTGCTATCTTAAAAAAATAATAAGAAGGAATCTAGTACCTTGACTTATGACCACAATTGAAACCAATATTTATGTTGCTAAGTGAGATATTTGTTAAATGAGTTTTGCCCTATTTTATGACCATTTTTGCCACTGTTAAGTTAATCACTGCAATTGTCAAGTTAGTAACATGGTTGTTAAGTGAATTTGACTTCCCCATTGACTTTGCTTGCCAGAAAGTTGCAAAAGATGATTACATGACTCTGGGACACAGCAACAGTCATAAATACGCAGTGTCTGAATTGTGATCATATGATCATGGGAACGCTGCAAACGTCCTAAGTGTGATAAAATGGCCATACGTCACTTTTTAAATTGATGTTGTAACTTTAAACAGTCACTAAATGAACTATTGCAAGTTGAGGATTACCTGTAATCTTTCAATCAGAGCAGAGCATGCATTTCATCACAAAATAATTGCTCTGTAGCCTTGACTTCTACATTCATTTGCATGCAGATAAGAGAAAGAATACAATTTGGGCTAGTATTTAATTTTGTTATTTAGCTAATATGCTTAAAAAGACCCAGTAAAGGTATTTTTAAATAAATAAAGATATCAATATTTGATTTATAGGGCAGGTGCTGAGTGTTTTATGACGCAAAAGCCAGATAATACTGCAGAACATACCACGGAGGAACTTCTAACACATTTAAATGTACCCGAACAACAACCTATGCAAGGTTTTTCTTGTTTTCAAGGTTTCTCTCATTCATGGGAACTCTGAAAGCTGCCTTTCTTCAGATCAGACTATTTGTCCTTCTATCAAAATTAATTGAATTGGCTGGTGGGGGGGTGACCTTCCACAGTATGAGGAGGAAGTTTCCCAATTATTTGCTGTTTGGTGTTTTTAATTGTACTTGCTAACGATTGAATCTGGAACCTTCTGCATACAAATCCCAGATTTTACCCCTGAGCCAGAATCCTTGTCCTGGTTTCTGATTCAGATCTTCTAAGGATTTCTCAGTTCTACCTTCATTTTTTTTTCAATCATCTGAAACAATGGCCAAATAAAAGAGAAAGGCTGAGAATTTGTTGACAGATCCCAAAACACCACCTTAGCATGAAGACGTCAGTTTAGAAAACAAATATTTACCAATTACTGACATACAGCAAATGCTGATTGAAATAGGTTACATTCAGGGGTGGGATTCAAATTTTTTAACAACTGGTTCTGTGGGCGTGGCTTAGTTGGCAGGCGTGGCTTGGTGGTCATGTTATTGGCTGGGCGTGGCCAACTCAATATCACTCACATTGAGGCACGCATCTCCTCGCCTGGCCTCTCATGACTGTGGAGATGTTGCAACAGTCGTAAGTGTGAAAAGGGGTCATAAGTCACTTTTTTCAGTATCATTGTAACTTTGAATGGCCACTCCATCCAAGCAAAGTACCAGCAAAGGAGGGGAAAAAAACTCCAGAGAAGTTCCTGAGACAGGAAATCTAGTCCTGCCAAGAATGTAATAAGTGTTAACGGAGAGGCAGTTTCTGTAAGCAACACCAGAATGTTTCCTTCTTGCCTTCCTTACAGGATTAGGCCAGTAATTTCTTCTAACAACGGGTTCTCTGAACTGCTTAGAATGTTAACAACCATTCTATCGAATAGGTGCGAACTGGTAGAATCCCACCCCTGGGTGCATTGGTCAGTGCCACAGACTGGATCAAAAATTTTAGGGCAACATGAATCAAATAGACTCTAGCTGCAAAATAAGAGGTGTACAATTCTATATGGAGCAACACTTTTATATTTAACTGTGAGTGAAAAATGGAAAATCTTGGAAAGAAGGGCCTGTTACCACTGAACGCATCTGCATTTTGTATTTAGCTGAGTTACAAAGTCCAGTCTGTCTGAGGCTTTCCATGTGACATCATTAGCGTCAGCTTCCTTAGTCACAGTTCTTTGTAATGTATTATAATGGGCAATTTGATAGTATTATGGCTTTTTGACTCTTACATGCTTAATAGTTAATATGCATTACAGTGTGTGCTTGCTTTATAAACTGAAAAACACAGAGCAAATGGGTTTGGTGATTCTAAGGTAAAAGTTCTTCTAGATGGTAGCAACAGCTAGCATGTTTAGATTTCAATTCAGAACAAGATAGATAATCTTGTACTGCCTTTCTTTAGGTAATATTAGCATCATACTATTTCATTAAAGGAGGAAATATTGCTCTAAACCAGAAGTGTGAAACTCACAGGCAGAGTACTCGGTCCACCACAAGAACCATAGACAAGTAATGTTGAGATGGCCACACCCCCTCCGGCCTACCCAAGGTCAAACACAACCCTGATGTGGCCCTCAATGAAATCAAGTTTGACACCCCTGCACTAAACAATCAAGGCGGTTTGCCCTTATTGGTATTACCATCAATTTTTGCACTGCATAAAGCAAGAAATAGTATAATTAACTAGAATGTGAAATGTTCCTTAGCAGAGCCTCTCCTAGTTGTAGCTGGTTTTATTTATAGCAGGATGAATATTTCCCTGTTTGGTCTTTAAACATTTAATAACATTACTCTCATTTTACAAGTACAATATTTGGCCTTCTAATGGAAGAAGGGAGGGGATTTCCCCCAATTCTTTTTTCTTTTATAGCACTAACCATATTCTACTCTGTTGAATGTTAATGTTATAATATCAATTGGTTTTGTTCAGAATGCAACAGTCATATATAATGTAAAGATAAAACTGACAATAGCTTAAAAATCAGAAACAAGATTAAGTACAGATATTTATGAACTGTAAATGGCCTAAAATTCTGTTTTACACATTTAACATGTACTCTGGTCAGTAAATGCTACTCTGTTTTTCAGCAGCTCTGGACAAACTGAGGAAATATATCTTGCATTCATATCATATTATAGCATGCTATAACATAACCAGAGTTATGAAAAAAAAAACCCACCAGATTTTAAAACATTTGAAGGCTTGAGGGTCACCTTTTAGGAGCGGAGACCCTTTTGTGCCATAGACCCAGCATTTTCCTTCCAGAGATCAGATTGGCCCTGATTCTGATGGGCCTGAGTGCCAAGTGTATGAAGGGATCTATTTCTGGCTATATGGATGATTGTTGGTCTTCTCAGCAGCCATTTGTTTTAATTTTTGCATATCTATTTATCTTAGTTTTATCATCATCCGGAGGTGAGCAGCTATATAAATTTAAACAAACAAATAAATAAACAATAAATTTTTTTTTTGAGTAGCATGCTGGATATTGCACAAAAAACTGTAATTAAAATAAGAATTAAATTTGACTGCATTTAATATACAAGATGTACCACATGAAAAAATCAGGACATATTCAAAAATACAAACTCATGGGAAACAATTGTTTTTCTTACTTTTACATGAAAAGTACAAATGTGTATACGTAATATTACCTCTATTTGCTTTTAAAAAAGTATTCCTATTTCTCTTATTCATTACTAAGTTTGGCTTATAATAAATACTATATGATACAGTAATAAAAAATAATTGAAGTACGATATAAACCTCAAGATGGTTCCTGATATCTAGGAAATGGTTATCAGAGGTGATAAAAACATTACTGAGGCAAGTGGGTCCCATTCAAAATCTAATACGGCTGATATGGGAAATCTTATTTTAGGCTTTTAAAGAAATATTTATCAACAGGATTCAGAACTAAGGAGAGAACTGGTTAGCTATGTAGGCTTCAACTGGAAATGCTCCCAGCTTGGCTAATATGTTCTCAGTACTAGTTCAAGTCCACAACCTACTTGCGCCATTTGAAATGGGTTTTCAAAAGCAAAGCTGTAAATTGTAACAGGGTCCAGACATGGGTGAGCCACCTGTGTTCTTCTGCCCAATTTCACCCAGTGTTCAGCTTAATTTCTTCCACTCTTTGCAAGCCAGCAATCCTTCAAGAAAAAACAAAAAAGGGACTTCCGGTTTGAGCTTCTTCAGTAACAGACCGAAATCTGCGATTGTGCATGGTTTCGATTCGTGCTTGCCGCTGGAGCGCCCCGAGCCGGCTGGTTTTGGGACTAAGCCACCCTGTAGAGGTGGTGAAAAGGGGGGAGACCACCAGCAGGGTTGAGGAGAGCTGCATATCTCCTTCCCAGTTGGCCATTACTCCCTTTCCCAAAGGCGGTTGTAACAGTGGTCAGAAATGGCCACCTCAAAGAAGAACTCAACCGGAAAAGAATGTTCAGGAGGAAGATAAGAATAGAAAGTTTTGGCTGACTGGGTTGAACTGAAAAAGCAACAACATAAGGTACCCTGGAATTTGAACTATAAAGAATAACATTGCTCCCAAAGAAGATTTTGAAGTGGCGAATGAGAGAGAGAAGGGAAAGGATTGGGTTTTTTTTCTTTCCTTCCCTATATTGACAGCTAAGAGATTTAAGTAAGAAACTGAAAAAAATCCACTTTGACATTAACAGGCATTTAAGCTGAAAAAAAATGTCAAAGGGATAATAAAGATTTCTGGCTTTTCAAAAACTTTTAAAAGAAGGAAAGGAGAGAAAAGGTAAAAATAAAAGGGTGGGATCTGGAAAAATGGAGGAGACCACCTGGAAGTAAAAGGAATTAACAGTGAAACTCTAACAAGATTCCTAAAAGATACATTCCAACTGAAACTTTGTAATAAGATAATAGAACCCCGGGAAGAGGAAAATGGAAAAAAAAAGAAGCAAGAAGAAACAGCTTTGGATTATTTGGATTACTTGGTGATTTTTGGATTTTTGGTTATTGGATTTAAAGGACTAAAATCAATTGGGTGGTTGTTTAAAAGTTTTTAAAATGGTATCACTCTTGGAAGAATTGAAAATGGAACTTAAAAAACAGAAAGAAGATGCACAAGAAGGAAAGGGTTTGTTGGCTTCGTATTTCAATTTTTAGAAATGGAGATCCTGAACTATGAGAAACAACAAGAAATGCCTGTAGAACAAGAAGGGTGGGACAAAGAAGAAGCCATCTTCAATGACCAAGTAATTCTATGTGGGGGGAAAAAAGAAAAGGGGGGAAGAGAGTGAAAAATTTAAGATCTGAAAAAACAACCCAAAGAAAAAAACAAAAAAACAAAAAAAACCACTCCCCCCTTTGCTGGCAGAATTCTGGACAGTGGATGGAAGAGAATAAATTCTATTTTGTCACAGTCTAGAATTTGCTGTCTAGAATTCAAAATGCCACAGATAACATAACAAATGGTACTGAGCCACTCAGTCCACTAGGATTTTTAAAATAGAGTTTAGAAAGTTCAACTCTAAACTAGACTTTGTAGGTGTTAATCTACATGAGTGTATGAGTAAATCAGAGGTGGTAGTCTGACTGGAGAATTTACAGTATCCTTCCCCTGCCACGCCCACCAAGCCATGCCCACAGAACAGGTAGTAAAAAAAAATTGAATCCCAGCACTGGAATAAATGCTGAACCATGTAAAAATTATCTTTTGTTAACAAAACATTGCTGATACTTGGAGACAGGCTTCATTGTGTCCCGTTGCAGCTGTTTAATTCAAAACAGCCCAACCAGAAAATTAGCCCAACTGATTGCTAAGTTTAAATAGCTGAATGACTGATGATCCTTTCCTTTCCTTACTTGAAATGCCATCTCATTTGGTTAGTAAGCACTCAGTGTAAACACATAAATATGCATTCATTTAAAACACACTAAGCTAAAGCTTAGAAGAACATGCTCATATTTAATCTTGGCAACTATGGTACACTCACTGTTACTACTTCTGAGTTTAAATAGAGGGGGAATACTTTTCATTAAGTATCTTGTCTGTATTTTATATAGATTCACTTACTGATTTCAGTGATTTTTTTTTAAATGTGTCAATACTTGGAAAAAGTTCTTGTACTTCCTAGGTAACCTATCTGGTCAATTTTCAATTGAAAACACTGCACCTCTGTGTAGTATGATGGACCATTTTCTCATTGGAATAAACTTTTCTTTTGCTCCATCTCCAACCTTGACTTTCAGGTTCCTTTGAACGTGGGGTTGACTTAGTAGGGCAAAATTGATAGCATTTATTTATATATACAGTAGGAACACATTGACTCACGTGGTTAGTGTTATGTCCCTGGAACTTGCCAAAGTCCCCACCCAGGTCCGTTCATGCTGCGGGGGCGTTTGCTGCCCCTCATTGGCTGGCCTCCCTCGACAGCCGGCTATAAAAGCCGGCTGCAGGGTCCGGCCAGCCGCTGATCGCTGGAAGCCTGCTCCAGGCAGGGCTAACACATTCAGTCCTTTATTGTTCCAATAAAGCCTTGTTGCACCAAGCCCTGGTCTAGCCTCTCATTGCTCAACTACAACACTGGCGACGAGGATGGGATGGCTACCAGAGGCAATTTGCAACAGCTGAAATCACTAAAATATCGCTGAGCCGCAGCCGCGCCGCCGGAGAGCTCGGTCAGCAAGAGTGAAAGTAATAGCGTCTGTAGCCGCTTGTTAGCAAGCTACAGAGGAAAGTGAAGCGCTGGGAGCCGCAGCCGCTCAGCACAAAAAGAGCGTGAAATTCAAATGGCTGTCGTTTGGATTTCAAGCCGGAATACAGCGCGGTGCTGTTATTCCGAGCTACTGACACTCACACGGGCGCAAACTCCAAAGCGCTATCAGAGGCGGCAAGCCAGCACCGCCTACGCTCTCCAGGAGCGCGAATTTCAAAACACTGCCAACAGTCGTTGCAGTTTAGCCAATTGTAGCCCAGAGAGAGAACAGAGAGGTCTATGAAGCCTCTCCAGAGCTGAAGTCACTAGCCTGACAAGAGCCCAAGTGCCATTTGTGTCCCAGAGAGATTTTTTAACAGCATATCACGCAGGAGTCCTCATCATGAACTCCAACCCAGCCTTCCCACCGTTCAAACCGGAAGAAGAAAAATGGGAGTCATACAAGAATCGTTTTAACCACTACATCGACGCTATCGGTCTGGCTGATGCTGGGGAGCATAGAAAAAAGTCATTCTTCCTCAGCTATTGCGGGGCCATCATTTTTGATACTGCCACAGCACTCGTCGCTCCACGTGAGTTAAAAAATATCCCCTGGGCAGAATTGTTAGAAATTCTCACCAACCATTACTCCCCCAGGCCCTCACAAATTGCGAGGCGTTTCACCTTCCGGATGAGGAAGCAAGCGGAAAAGGAAACCGTCAATCAATATATGGCCGCCTTGAGGACTGCAGCCCTCCACTGCGGGTTCGGGAACTATCTTGATGACATGCTCCTCGACCAGCTCGTCTGCGGGGTCAAAGACCTTCACCTCCAGAGACGACTACTCGCCAGGAAGGACCTCAACTTTTCCCAGGCTGTCGAGGAAGCCTTGGCAGCAGAGCTGGCAACCCAGTCCGCCACTGAAATTCAAGGCCCCGTTCCCAGACAAAGCTGTGCCACCGTTCATTCAGAAGAGGTAGTCAACGAAGACGACCCTAACGAGCAAACAGACATCCACCGCCTCACCCATGGCAAACAACCGCAGACAGGAGCCAGGCTAGAAACCAACAGCGCACCCAAGCACATCATCCTATGCCTATCCTGTGGCGGACCTCACTCGAGAGCGACGTGCAAATTCAAGAGTGCCATCTGTAACCAGTGCCACAAAAAAGGCCACATCGCTAGAGTCTGCCAGGCCGCGCACAACTCAGCACAAAAGGTTCCTCCTTTTTCCCATTCGGGGCCTCAAAGGCAAGTACTAAATTGTCACACTTGCTACCATGCTAACCACACCTGTCACTCTATTAGTAAAATAACACTTTCCGTTCTGTTAGAAGGTAAACCTTGTCGTATGGAGGTTGACACGGGGTCAGCGCTCTCAATCATCTCTTGGAGCACTCTCAAGAAAATCCAGCCCAGACTATCCAGAAACCAGCTCCAGAAGTGCCAGATCTCCTTGAGGGATTACCAGGGAAAAGACATTCCAGTGCTCGGCAAAGGCAAGTTCCTGGTTAATTTTAAAGCTTTTAAAGGCCACCTGGCTCTAGTGGTAGTTAACGGCAACCTCCCCAGTCTTCTGGGGCTTGATTAGTTCCCCTATCTCGGCCTAGGGTTAACAGGAGTCCATGCTGTCTCAGCTTCTGACACTGACTCCTTATTCGCTGACTACTCAGACGTATTCAGCAATGAGTTGGGGTGTTATAATGGTACCCCCATCTCATTTGCAGTTGACCCCCAAGCGGTTCCAGTCCGGCTGAAACCGCGTAGAGTCCCATTCGCCATTCGGCCTAAACTGGACACAGAGCTCGATAAATTATTAAAGCAAGGGGTCATTGAGCCAACAGACTTCGCCAAATGGGAGACGCCAATTGTCACACCCCTTAAAAAAGATGGCAGCCTGAGAATTTGTTCTGATTACAAAACGACAATCAACCGCTTTCTACAAGTTAGCGCGTACCCTGTCCCGGTCATTCAACATTTACTGCATACCTTTGAGCCTGGCAACATTTTTGCCAAATTGGACATGTCACAAGTGTATCAGCAGTTCCCCATTGACAACCAAACGGCCGAACTGCAGACCACTGTGACCCACAGGGGTGCCTTCCGGTGCAAGCGTCTCCAGTTTGGCGTAAGTGTTGCCCCAGGCATTTTCCAATCCCTCATGGAGCGTATACTACAGGGCCTCCCTGGCGTAGTACCATACTTCGACGACATATTGGTCTCTGCCAGGGACAGACCCCAACTCTTCCAGAGAGTCAGAGCAGTGTTAGACAGGTTCAGACAGCATGGCCTCAAATTAAAAAAGGAAAAATGTGCCATTGCCACTAGACAGGTGGACTTTCTGGGCTATAAGATTGACGCCTCAGGCATCCACCCCCTAGAGTCCAAGGTCAAGGCAATTCATGAGGCGCCCACGCCAACCACTAAAGCCGAGCTACAAGCCTTTTTGGGATTATTGAACTTTTATGCATCATTTCTACCTCACAAAGCATCAGTAGCAGAGCCTCTACACAGGCTCTTAGATAAAAAAGCACCTTGGCACTGGGGACACAAGGAAGACACCGCTTTTCGCGCAGTCAAATCACTGCTCACATCTGACGCGGTCCTTATTCAATTTGACCCACACCTTCCACTGGTACTAGCCGCGGATGCTTCCCCTTTTGGAATTGGCACCGTATTAAGCCATAGACTACCCAACGGCTCTGAGACACCGATTGCCTTCTTTTCCAGAACGCTCTCAGCAACAGAGCGTAACTATAGTCAGATCGACAAAGAGGCTTTAGCCGCAGTGGCCGCGGTTAAGAAATTTCATGAATTCCTGTTTGGCCACAACTTTGAGCTAATCACAGACCACAAGCCTCTCCTGGGTCTTCTTTCCGGGGACAAGCAGACTCCCCAAGTGTTGTCCCCCAGAATGACGAGGTGGACCTTGTTCCTGGCAGCCTATTCGTACAAGCTCATCCACCGCCCAGGAAAAACATTAAGTCACGCAGACGCCCTTAGCCGCTGCCCCCTGCCAGCTCCAGCAGAAGACCCGGCCCCGGTCCACGCTATCTTCGATGTCACCGAGCTCGACCTCCCTGTCACCGCTCTCGACATCGCCACCAAATCCAAGACGGACAAAACCATCGCCCAGGTACTGGACTGGGTGAGGAGGGGGTGGCCGGGCTCAAACCTTTCAGCCGAATTCACACCTTTTAAGACCCGTCAACAGGAGCTGTCTAGCTTACAGGGCTGCCTGCTGTGGGGCACCCGGGTGGTTATTCCGGCCTCACTTCGCACTCCAGTCTTAGAGGCACTACACGAGGGCCACCCGGGCATCGTCCGGATGAAGGCGTTGGCGCGAAGCTATGTCTGGTGGCCTGGCCTGGACGACGACATCGTCAAGTGGGTAAGCTCATGCCAACCCTGCCAGGAATCCAGACCATCCCCTCCAGTCACCACCCCCACAAAGTGGGAGAGCGCCAATGCACCTTGGTCAAGGCTACACATTGACTTAGCAGGTCCAATGCACGGCAAGACCTTCTTGGTGGTCGTAGATTCATACTCAAAATGGATCGATGTGGCCCAACTATCCACAACCACCACGCTAGCAGTTACCAAGGCTCTAACTCACCTATTCGTAACACACGGGTTACCAGACACCATTGTTTCAGATAACGGCCCCCAGTTTGCCTCAACAGAATTTAGCTGTTTTGCCACAAACCTTGGCATCCGACATATCTTCACGGCTCCCTTCCATCCTGCCAGCAACGGATTGGCAGAACGAGCCGTTAGATCCACAAAAGAAGCACTAGCCAGATTCAGCAAATTGGCATCACAGGCTCTCCCGTTTCTTGCTGAGCCAACACTCGACCCCTTGCATGGTCACCAACAAATCCCCTGCAGAACTTCTAATGGGTAGGCGCCTAAGAACTGTGTTGGATAGGCTCCACCCTCACTATTGTCCTGACACCCCCCTCGCTTCAACGACGGGGGTCAGAGATTTTGTCTTGCAGGAACATGTATTTGCGAGGAACTATGCCGGAGACCCGCTGTGGATTCCGGGAGTGATAGTAGCCATCACCGGTCCCCGGTCGTACCGAGTCCAGCTGGAAGACGGCCGCATCTGGAGAAGACACCTGGATCAGCTAAGGAAGCGACAGGGTACCTTCACCAGTGTCGGATCGTGGGCTCAGGTCGACCCCCAGGTGCAACACCAAGCTCCCATCGAAGACCATGCCAGGGCCACTGCACCACCTCCACCCGGACCAGGAGAGTTGGCAGTAGACCGGGACTGCCCGATGGGTCCACCACCAGCACCAGAAGATGGGACCACAACATCGCCTTCCAGAAGCGCCACACCGGTGCCAGTGCATACCCCAGAACGAGGCTGCAACCCATCGCCAACCCTACCGGGTTCCTTGGACTCTGAGACACTTGGTAACTCACTGGAGTTACGACGCTCGGGGCGCCAGCACAGACCGCCCGCTTATTTAAGTGACTATGCGTGTTCGCATCTGGGGGGAAGGGGTGTTATGTCCCTGGAACTTGCCAAAGTCCCCACCCAGGTCCGTTCATGCTGCGGGGGCGTTTGCTACCCTTCATTGGCTGGCCTCCCTCGACAGCCGGCTATAAAAGCCGGCTGCAGGGTCCGGCCAGCCGCTGATCGCTGGAAGCCTGCTCCAGGCAGGGCTAACACGTTCAGTCCTTTATTGTTCCAATAAAGCCTTGTTGCACCAAGCCCTGGTCTAGCCTCTCATTGCTCAACTACAACAGTTAGGACATGGTTAGCAGCAAGCCTTTGTTCAAGACCCAAGTGCTGCCATGGGATGGGGTGAGCTGCCATCATTTGCTCCAGCTTAAATTGGTAACATAAAGGAGCCCTCAACTGGGTGTCCCCCAAGCAATGGTGAAGTCACTGGCTAATCCTTTCAACTCAGAAGTCCTAGGTGCAATGCAAATTATACAGCCACACATGTTATACCAAGCTATGTCAGTCTCCCCTTCTTCAAGGAACAAATGGTATACAAAGCACTAAATGTCTTTCTTTCTACCCCCACCCCCTCTAGAAAGAGAATGTTATTATTCCTGGCTTGCCTTGTTTGAGCTCTGAAGCTGGGAATTCCAGGAAGAAAGCATTATAGAAGAAGACAATGGCAAATCATTTCTATATAGTTGCCAAAATAAGAGGGGGGAGAGAGAGAGAGAGAGAGAGATGACCACGAAGCCACACCCACAAATTAGGCAATGCCCACAGAACTGGTTGTTAAGAAATTTGAATCCCAGCCCTGGCTATTATTAATATAGTTGCAGCAAATGAAAAAGAAAAAAGGTAGTAGTGCCTAAAACCCCTTTCCTTCTGAAAAAAGCTTACAACAAGGAGACAAGATGATTGAAAGCAGGTTTGTGGAAGCTCTCGCTAGACTACTCGGGAGGGCTTCTTGTACTGATAGCAATCTGAATGACAGAGAGAGAGAGAGAGAGAGAGAGAGAGAGAGAGAGAGATGTCAGAGTAAAAGTACTGGAAGAAGTACTTTAAGTTGAAGGAACGCTGTCAACTCTAGGCCCCAAATCAGAGTTCCCTTTGGAGAGAATTCCCATCCTCGGAAGAAATGTGAATACTCCTTAAATACTCCTCTCTCCCCAAATACCAGTGGTGGAATTCAATATTTTTACTACCGGTTCTGTGGGTGTGGCAGGGAAAGGATACTATAAAATCTCCAGTCAGAGGTGGTATTTGCCAGTTCTCTGAACTACTCAAAATTTCCGCTACCAGTTCTCCAGAACTGGTCAGAACCTGCTGAATACCACCTCTGCTTAATATCCTAGCATTTACCATGGAACTTGTCTGTAGTTAATATTTGTTTGGAAGCACTTTTTAGACACTTCTTGACACAGTTGAAATCTCTTTATTAAAAGAAGGCAATGCTAGCAAATTGTATTCTTAGTGTTTTTTTTCCTTTCAACACTTGCATTTCACAGACAAAGGGAGTTAATATGCCCCTTCTCTAGTCTTCCACAGTAGTAGTAGTAGTAGTAGTAGTAGTAGTAGTAGTAGATCCTGGTCAGTCTGGAGAATTTTCTTTTCAACTAAGTCGTGGGACTATCAGGACTCTGGTCGATCTCTGATATATAAAAACCACTTTGGTCTTTGACACAGATATTTCTAGGTGCCCTTTATGACTTTCTAGAATTCTCATGTATTAGCTCATCCAGGAATAAAGCTTGATGAAGCAGCAATAGAGATTCGTACAGCAAGGGGTGAGGAAAATCCTCAGGGATGACTCATACCCTGGTCAGCACTTCTTTTCTCTCCTACCATCGGGCAGGAGATATAGAAGCATAGCCTGACATATGAATAGGCTGAAGAACAGCTTTTATTAGTGGGCTGTCAGACTCCTGAATGCAACATAACTGCATAACTATGTACTGTAGTATGATAGACTTGCACAGCCGGCACAATGCACAACATGTTTACAGTGATGTAATATAATGTAATGTTATATTATGCACACATATGTATAGAGGATTGTGTGTCTGTTATGATTTACTGGGTTAGGGATTTTCTTCTTTCACTGTGAATTATTGAGATGTATTTATGTTGTGGGTGTGTGTGCACTAAGGGAGGCTGAGCCAATCTCATTGTACACAGGTGGGTTGACAGTAAAGGTTTGAATTGAAGAATGGAACCAGATTCATGAAACAAACCCAGCAAACCATGGGCACTGAATAGGGCAATAAACATTGTTTGCTATACCTTGACCTGTGCAAAATTATCAAATGTAGTTGTACAGATATTTAAAAATGTATTACCTCACGGAAGTCAGAGAGTCAGCAGCTATTTATAATATTTTGCTAGACAATCTACTCCATATTTCTGAATATGGAAATGGGGAGGATGAAGGTAATAACCCTGAGGCAGATAGTTAATCTGCCCAGGTAAGTCTTTATTTAGTCATCCATGTTTTGGCAGCTTTTCTTTGAATGACTACAATGTATTTTACATGCTGCTTTTGGCAATACTATGCAATGTTTAGGAATTGAATTATAAAGTCAAAAACTGCATTATTTTTAATGGGAGCTGAAGGATCTGACTATAAGCTTCCTGCATTTTACTGTCTGCTTGCTACAATTTATTTTCTGGCTAGTTTTTAATCTTAAAAAAACTTCAGTGATTTGAGATCAGAATACTTCTATACCATCTGCTTAAGTCCTGAATTTAGATAGAATAGAATAGAATTCTTTATTGGCCAATTGGATTGGACACACAAGGAATTTGTCTTTGGTGCATATGCTCTCAGTGTACATAAAGAGAAAAAAAATACATTCAAGAATCATAAGATACAACACTTAGTGATAGTCATAATAAGCAATCAAATCATACTAGGAAACAAATAAAACAATATAAATTGTAGAGATACAAGCAACAAGGTTATAGTCATAAGGGGGAGGAGATAGGTAATAGGAAGAATGAGAATAGTAATAGTAATAACAGTAATAGTAATAGTTTGACAGTGTAGTGGGAATTAATTGTTTAGCAGAGTGATGTCATTCGGGAAAAAATGGAAAAAAATCTGAAAATACTTCTGCAAATACCTCCAAATGAAGGTCACTGAGTAGCTTAGACAAAGTACCCTGCTATTAAATAGCCAGCACACCCTTCAGTTAAAGTTTCATCATAAAACTAAGGCATGAAGTTGAAGAAAAACATGCAGATACCCACTTACCTACTAATAGCATCACTAGAGGAACTTACTGATATCCTTGGCTTTAAGTTTACAAAAAGAGTGGCAACTATACTTGTGGTTTTATCCTTGTTCCTGTTTGTCTTTGCTGATTGTGAGCTCAGACACCATCCATTGTCAATATGAGCCATTCCGGGTTCTAATTTCGAGCTTTCTAAAGGGGGAAATATGCTTCTGTTTTTTGGTTAAGAAAAAAGGTGATTTGATACAGTGAAGAACCCATCTTTTAGTTATACATAGTCCTGAAATACTTATTGTTCTGTATTAGCATTCTTGAAGACTCGCATTCTGATTGGTCCACCCGGACCACAACCCGATTGGTCCATTAAATGACTGTGATTGGAGCGCTAAGAATCTACCGCGATTGGCCGAGCCGATCGCGGGAGATTCAAAGCGCTGCCATTGGCCGCCGAGCCGCCGGCCGGCTGTATAAAGCCAAGCGGCTCGCACACTTTAACTGTCCTTATTCAGATGCTACAATAAAGAGCTGATTGTTCACTTTCGCGTCTCGCCTCTTATGTGACCCGATCCACCGATCGAACACTGGCGACGAGGGTGGGATCGTGAGGCGAGGACCAACTAGCACGTGGCAACGGTGACCAGCGCCCTGCAAGATGGCCAGCACCCTGCCGCCCGCTCCGTTCGACCCAGCAACCGAAGACTGGGAGTCCTACATCGACCGCTTCCAGATGTTTCTGGAATGCAGCAACCTCAAGGACGCCAACGGCCAGAGGAAACGGGCAGTATTCCTAACACACTGCGGGCCCGCGGTGTTCAAAATGGCCAAGGCGCTGGCGAAACCCACCGACGTCAAGGAGATGGACTGGGATGAACTCGAGCCCATCTTGCGCCGCCATTACGCCCCTACCGTGCCCATCCTCATTCGTAGGCACGACTTCTACCGCCGAGATCAGTGCGAAGGCGAGACCATCAGCGACTTTGTGGCCCAGCTGCGGAACCTGGGAGGCCCCTGCGAATTCCCCGACCTGGACCAGGCTCTTCGGGACCGAGTCGTTCTCGGACTCCGAGACCCCGTGCTGCAGAGCCGGCTGATGGCCAGAGGCAACATCTCCCTCGCTGACGCCCTCGCCGAGGCTACCACCGCCGAGGCCACCCGCCAGTCAGCAGCCCGGATGAGGCAAGCCAACACGACCGAACGGCCACTGACCAACGAAGCGACCCCAGCCACCGCGAAGCCCGGGGAACCCAGCCGTCGAGAAACGACCACGCATCATGGCAACTTCGAACCCCAATCCGACACCGAGGACGAAGACGAGGAAATCCATCGGCTGCAGACCGAGCGCGACCGCCGGGATCGCAGGGGACGTAAGTCGAGTTTCCATTGCAGCGGTTGCAGCGGCGATCACCCCCACTCCGAATGCCGTTTTCTCGACGCCATCTGCAGGCACTGCGAGAAGCGGGGGCACATCGCCAAGGTGTGCCGCAACAAAAAGAGCTACAGCCCGCAGCGACGAGGAAACAGCCCACGACGACGAGACGGCACCCCCCCAGGCACCGAGACCGACCGACTGAGAGCCGGTGGAGCTGCGACAGCCGCAGCAGAAGACTCAGCGAAGCACAGCGGCGCGAGGAAACCCACCAGACGGTCGTCATCGGCCATTCATCAACCATGGGCGCCCGAAAGGTACACGTGGCCCTGTGCATCGAGGACCAGCCCTGCGAGATGGAAGTGGACTCCGGGTCCTACCTCTCAATGGTTTCTTGGCGCACAATCAAGCGCCTAGTCCCTACCATCTGCCGCAACGAACTAGACGACCAGAAGCTAATCCTGAAAGACTATCAGGGAAATCACATCCCTGTGGCCGGCATCGGGCTCTTTAAGGTCACGTTCAAGGACCACACCGACATCTTGCCACTCACAATCATGGACCGGGACCGCCCCAGCTTGCTCGGCCTGCAATGGTTCGCCCCGCTGGGCATCGAGGTGACGGGCATTCATCACACAGACGAGGCCGACTGGGAAGCGACGCTCGTAAAAGAATTCCAGGAAGTCTTCGACAACTCGCTAGGCAAGTACCGAGGGCCCCCTATATCTTTCAACCTTAACCCTAACATCGCCCCAATCCGCCTCAAACCCCGGCGAGTGCCTTTTGCGCTCAAGCCGAAAATTGACGAGCAACTAGACAAGCTCGTCGCGCAAGGGGTACTAGAGCCCATCGACCATGCCCGTTGGGAAACGCCCATAGTCACCCCCATCAAACCCGATGGCTCCATAAGAATTTGCGGGGACTACAAGGCCACCCTCAATCACGCGCTGCAACAAAGTGCCTACCCAGTCCCAGTAGTACAGCACCTTCTGCACTCACTGGGGGGAGGCCGGGTCTTCGCAAAACTTGACTTGGCACAAGCGTATCAGCAATTGCCAGTCGATGCGGAGACAGCCGAAGCGCAAACGATTGTTACACACCGGGGGGCTTTTCGGTGCAACCGACTCCAATTTGGAGTCAGCGTCACCCCAGGAGTCTTCCAAAGTCTCATGGAGAGGCTCCTCCAGGGAATAAAAGGGGTGGTTCCCTACTTCGATGACGTGCTGATCGCAGCTGCCAACAGAGAACAATTGGAGACCTGTTTAAGGGCGGTGCTTAACAAATTCAAAGACGCCGGCCTTAAAGTCAAAAGAAACAAATGCCAACTCTACACCGAGAGGGTCGAGTTCCTGGGGTACCTCCTGGACCGGCACGGAATACATCCAACCGGGAAGAAACTCAGAGCCATCAAGGAAGCCCCCACACCAACAAACAAGGCGGAACTACAGGCATTTTTGGGACTGCTTAACTTTTACAATGTTTTCCTACCCCAAAAGGCGACCGTGGCGGAACCCCTACACCGGTTACTAGATAAAGCGGCCATCTGGACCTGGGGGAAGCGGGAGGAGACTGCGTTCCAACGAACAAAAAACCTGCTGACATCGGACGCAGTCCTAATCCAGTATAGCGAGACCCTCCCGCTCACGGTAACGTGCGACGCATCACCTTTCGGCATCGGAGCAGTCCTCAGCCACACCCTACCTGACGGCAAGGAAGCACCCATCGCCTTTTTCTCCCGAACGCTGGCCAAGCCAGAAAGAAATTACAGTCAACTGGACAAAGAAGCCCTCACCATCGTCGCCGGGGTGAAAAGGTTCCACGAGTACCTTTACGGTAGGAACTTTTCAATCATAACAGACCACAAGCCCCTGCTCAGGATACTCGCAGGGAACAAGGCCACCCCGAACATCCTGTCACCCCGGATGACGCGGTGGTCCGAGTTCCTTGCCGCATACTCATACGAACTGTCACACCGGCCCGGCAAAAACATTCCGCACGCGGACGCACTAAGCCGGTCACCACTACCCGACCTAGACGACGACCCAGCGCCCACAACGATGACCCTGCAAATCGAGACCCTACCCAGCACACTCTTAACCGCGCCAGACATTGCCCATGAAACAAATAAAGACAAACGGCTGGCGCGGGTATTGAGCTGGGTAGAGCGGGGGTGGCCAGAAAATGATGGCGGCGAGCAGTTCAAAGCCTTCAGAAACCACCAAACTGAGCTGTTCTCACAAAGGGGGTGCATACTCTGGGGCGACTGGGTAGTCATACCGGAAGCGCTGCAAAACAGAGTGTTGGCAATGCTGCATGAGGGACACCCGGGGATCGTCAAGATGAAAGCCCTGGCCAGAAGCTACGCTTGGTGGCCAGGGATGGACAAACAAATTGAGACATGGGTCACCGGCTGCAGCAGGTGCCAAGAGTCGAGAGCCAACCCCCCCGCTGCCCCGGTCCTGGAATGGGAGACCCCAAGAGGACCATGGTCACGAATACACATAGACTTCGCCGGACCAACCAAGGGGCATACATTCCTCATCACCGTAGATGCTTACTCCAACTGGCTGGAGGAAAGCACTGTGAGGGCAACAACAACAGAAGCGGTCATCGACAAGCTCAACAAACTCTTTGCAACGCACGGGCTACCGGATGTCATAGTGTCGGACAATGGGCCACAGTTCACGGCACTGGCATTTGAGAAATACCTGGCCGAACGAGGCATCTGACATGCCTTGACCTCGACGGCTCACCCGGTGGCGAACTGTAGGGCGGAACGGATGGTCCAATACACAAAAAAAGCCATCCAAAAAATCGAAACCGGCGACATCCAGGAAAAAATAAACAAACTACTTTTCATACAGCACATCACGCCGAGCTCGACCACGAACAAGAGTCCAGCGGAGTTACTAATGGGAAGGAAACTGAGGTCCCCACTGGACCGCCTACACCCCACCTACAACCCAGAGAAACCCCCGGACTCCTCCAGCCGGAACCGGGCATTCAACATCGGGGACACGGTCTATGTGAAGAACTTCACGGGAGACCCCCTCTGGGTACCTGCACAAATAACACAGGTAACCGGGCCCCGATCATACAGACTCCAAACGACAGACAGAAGGAACTGGAAGCGGCACATCGACCAGCTACGGTCCAGACTAGCCGCCAGCACCCCCAACACCTCAACAACAACAACCAAGGAAAGCAGAGAGGGAGGGGAAGCCTCAACATCCAAGCCGGTAAACGACAGCAGGCCGGAATCATCAACGGCACACCCCCCAACGCAAGCCGAACACCCCCCACCAGAAGACAGAAACGCTCAAATAAACCAGCCATACTCACCAGCAGACCTCGAACTGTCGCAGACGGGATCTACACCTGGAAGGTACAGCCAAGCCAGCTCAACCAGCCCGGAAAGACCGAGCGAGAGCAACAGGAACCGCAACTTGACCAACCCAGGTAGTCCGGGTGGGAGCTGCGGTGACAGGCCCGGCTCACCCTTCCAGGCAGTTCCATCAGCGAAGTGGAGAGCGACGCGGAGCCCGTCCGAACCGGCCGACGATCACACACAGACTGAACCGCGCAGGTCAGCCAGACAGATTCGGAGCCCCACCTACCTGCGCGACTACGTCACGACGCTGCGTCGGACGAAACCATGAGGGGAGGGGTGTTCTGTATTAGCATTCTTGAAGACTCGCATTCTGATTGGTCCACCCGGACCGCAACCCGATTGGTCCATTAAATGACTGTGATTGGAGCGCTAAGAATCTACCGCGATTGGCCGAGCCGATCGCGGGAGATTCAAAGCGCTGCCATTGGTCGCCGAGCCGCCGGCCGGCTGTATAAAGCCAAGCGGCTCGCACACTTTAACTGTCCTTATTCAGATGCTACAATAAAGAGCTGATTGTTCACTTTCGCGTCTCGCCTCTTATGTGACCCGATCCACCGATCGAACACTTATAAAAGGCAAACTCATGTTGCATCTCTCTTCATAGTTGAATATGTTTAGTCCAGGCCAGAATTACTCCTTATGGATGCAAAAATGTGGATTGAATTACAGCAAAGCTATCCAAGTCTTATTAACATCACCATGAGATGGCAGCAAGCTCTGATAAGTGACAAGACAAAAATTATTACAGGTAGTTCTTGCTTAGCAACCACTATTGGGGGCAGTAATTCTGTCGCTAAATTTATTAGTTGTTAAGCAAGACATCATGTGATCACAATCAACTTATAATCTTACTTCGGCCATGGTTGTCAAGCACGTGACTTGCAGTTATTAAGTGAAAGGTCATGTGATTGCAACTTGCAATTTTACTTCTGGTTTCTTCACTTACTCTGCTTGTCAGAAGCCAATTGTGAAATGGCAAATGGCAATCATATGATTGCACAATGTTATGATGGTTATAAATGCCCAGTAGTTGCAAAATGCCCAAATCTTGATCATATGACTGCAGGGATGCTGCGATGGCTATGAGGACTGGTTGTAAAGATACTTTTTCAGTGCCATCATAACTTTGAACAATTTATAAACAAGGCATTGAATGTTCATAGAATCTCCTTTCGATATTAGATAGATTGACTCAAAGTTACCCAGGGAGCTTCTAGGAATGAGGGTACTGTTAGATCTGGGAGGATGGTTCAAGAATGGAGGCAAGACTCAGATAACAATAACAGCTCTTTATTATTGACTTCAGATCTGAGCAAAGCATCCCAGCCACAGCAGCCTAGGCAGCCAATGAAGGCAATTTGAGTTTGCCGCTCTTGGCTGGGCCAATCGCGGCAGCCCGTTTACTAGCCAATCGCATCAGTCTGCGGTGACCAATCACGATCTGCTATTCGCGGGCCAATCAGAGTTGCAGGCTTTCGAGCCTGCTAGTCCGGAACAGGTACATTTGAATCTGAGTTCCCCTAGTACTAATCTAATATTTCAACTAGTGCAGGGCTCCCCAACTCCCGGTCCATGGCCCATGCCAGGTTGGAACTGGGCTGCTGAAGTGGTGGGTGAGCTGTATTTGTGAAAGGGGCATGTGTGTGCAGCCATCCCCTCCCACTCCCACCCCATCATCACTGCCTCCATTAGTTTGCCAAGCAGTGGTAATATTCAATTTTTTTTACTACCGGTTCTGTGGGCGTGGCTTGGTGGGTGTGGTGTGGCAGATTCCGAATGAATATTGCAAGCAATTCTTAATAGTATAAGCAGTCTGAAAATAGAAACCATTACCCATTAAACTGATGGGCCAGCATTTATTGGACTTATTCAAAGTGGAGCTTCACAGCCTTTTGTTCACAATGTTTTAATTTGGTTTATATAGCAATCCCAATCAGTCCCATATTCCCTACTTGGTGAATATCAGAATAAGAAGCAAGAAAGCATTATTAATTTTATTTATTTATTGGACTTTTATGCCTCCTAACAGAAGAATTATCTGAGTAATGTGATTTGTTCATTCAGTTTGGGCACTTCGGTGGCTCACCTAGTAAGATGCTGGGCTTTCGCGAGGTTGGCAGCTCGGCAGTTCGATTCCTGTGGGTGAATAAACCACGCAGGGACAAGAAAGGAGCCTCCCCCCAAAGCCTACTGGCATTCAGGCATCCCATGAGTAAAGATAACACCACCCAAAAAAATTCCTTTCACAGAGGCAGCCAGCCACCTCAGTGATCCCTGACTAACACGTGCCATATGCTAAATAAACGTTCATTCAGTTGTTTTCAGCCTTTTTCATTAGATATAATTTAGCCAAGAAGAGCTATGTATGTCAAGAACAGCTTCTTTGTAAATTCATGTCATATGAGTGTGGTTATTATTGCTCTGTAGTCTAGATTTGATCTTGTTAATTTAATAGCATTTTCCTTATTACTGGAACAAGGAATATAAAACTGTCAGAATTATTCTCAGCAGGAGCAATATATTGTATACGCCTAAGTAAATAAATAAAAATTAGCTCTGGAAAGTAGCGTTGTATTCATTCTTGTCTTATGATCAACTGAGAATGACATATATTAAATTGTAGGTTTACATTCATAGAAAAATGTTATTTTATGGAATATGATTTATAACATTACACACTATTCATCACTGGCAATTAACAAGGATTTCTGGGTTGCAATTCCATTCTTTTACACCTCTTTCCTCATTCTGAAAGAATCACCTTCCATGATCTAGTCAGCCACAGGATATTTGGTGTTAGCAAATAAAATCAGGCAAACAGGATGTGGTAAGAGACTATCAGAATTGGGATTCTCATCAGAAAGGGGGAATGTTGAATTAACTGACACTTTTCCTTTAACTTCATTCCATTCAAAATACCCAAGCATTTCATCTGAAAAGAAATATGATTTCAATAGACACACAGGCAGATAATGTCTGGGGGAAAAACTAAAGCTGAACTAACACCAATAATGTATTGTCAGAATGCCTTATATTGTTTTTGTAAGGTTTAGCAAATGTCCTTCAACACTGAAGATTAAAACCACCAGAAAGCTTTGGGCTGCAAAAGGATGCTTTACGTGATACCTCTCTTCTATCACTGACCGATTTTGGCAATTCAATTTATGTGTGTGAGTTTCCTTAATCAGTACATCAAAATATTAATAAATAAATAGCAATAGATAAGAAACACAAGATGTTATGAATGTAGCATGCAATGAAAATTAAGATTCAAAACATAGTTTTTAGGGACTTGGTCAAGTAGCTTACCCGAGTCCATTAATCATTGCTTCTTCCATCTTCAGCACTTAAAAGGAAGAATCGTGTTTAAATAAATTTGAACCCCACTGTTTATTTTATACATATGTAATAATAGATGTCTCTTTTGAAGATAACAGAATAACAGAATTGGAAGGGACATTGGAGGTTTTCTAGTCCACCCCCTGCTCAAGCAGGAGATCTTCTACCATTCCAGACAAATGGCTACCCAGTCTCTTCTTTAAAACTCCAATGCACCCACAACTTCTGGAAGCAGGTCATTCCACTGATTCATTGTTCTCACTGTCAGGATATTTCTCCTGATTTCTAGGTTGGGTCTCTCCTTGATTAATTTCCATCCATTGCTTCTTGTCTTACCCTCAGGTCCTTTGGAAAATAGGTCAGCCCCTTCTTGTCTGTGACAGCTCCTCAAATGGTAGAAGAGTGCTATCAAGTCATCCATAGTCTTTCTCTTCATTAGATTAGAGTCCCCTAAAGAATTCATTGTACAGTTTAGCCTTCAGACCCTTAATCATCTTTATGGCTCTTCTCTACATCCTTTCTAGAATCTCAACCCTTTTTGTATTGTGACCAAAACTGGATGAAGGGGGACATAGGCATTGGAGGGGGGAGAAAAAAAAGAGGATTCCATTTTAGTAAATAAAGCTACAAAGCTCGATAGCCCAAATTGCCAGGTAGTCCTTGACTTGCAACAATTTGTTTAGTGATGACCCAAACCATAAGAACACTGAAAAAAGTGACCCACGACAGTTTCCACACCCAGGACCATTGCAGCATCCCCATGGTCATGTGATCCTGGCACTCGGCAACTGCCTCACATCCATGATGGTTGCAGTGACAGAAAGACAGCAAAAAGTGGAGATGGAGGAACAGGAGAGGCAGACAGCATGGAATGGCCCAAACTAGAATATTCATATTAAAATAATATGAAAT
The DNA here is from genome assembly GCF_900518735.1 of Pseudonaja textilis. The sequence goes on along the minus strand of NW_020769314.1, from coordinate 33,441,086 downwards.
GTTGTTTCCATAAAATATAAGCTTATGAAATCAGGGGAGTAGTGTTCATTTGGCCAGAGGGATACTCCATTAAGGAAGAAAGTGTTCTATCTTGAAACTAAGCAAAAATAATTTAAATTCCCCACCTCAGACACAAATAGATATGGCTCTTTTACTTATTACTCTTTCAATTTCCATAGATATTATTGGTTAACTTACTATAAAGCAATAATGAACAAATGAACAATAAAGCTGAGATCTTAGATTTTCTTCTTATAAGATTCCTATAAGAATAAAAGATCCCATGAAAAAGAAATAATGATTATTGTACAATTATTTCCAAATGATGGATTTGCATAGATTCATTATTTATTCATATTGATATCTAAAATTTCCTTTCCCAATCTGGTGCCTTCTTTTGAACTCTAACTCCAACTATTTCTGTCCCTCATTCTGACCATTCCCCATCTTCAGCCTCTTTAGATGTCACTAAACTAGAGAAAGGAATAAGGGAAAAGGCACTAATCGCAATAGGATTGATTAATTGTGCTGTGCTCCATTGAATCGTGAGCATTCTGGATGAGTAAGAATTAAGTAAATAAAATTAAAGAGGGTGGCTAGTGGTACTTCTTCTTAAAGTATCTTTTATATTTCTACCTCAGCTAAAAAGAAAGCATGGTTGGTTTTTTTACATGACTTAAACAATTATGGGTGATATTCTATTGAAGGATCAAAGGGAGGTAATATATTAGTGAGGAATAGCTATAGTTCATAGCATTGCATGAAATGGAGTGGAAATCTTAAGGAAAAAACTGGCAGGAAAGGATGACAAATAGCTATTTCACCCTTTCTTTGAGATTTCCACTAAAAAACAGCCAATTTCAACCAAAGGAAAAAACTGATGTGGATTCTGACTTCCAGAATGCTCCAAACAGCACAGCCTTAGAGAATTTGGGGGACTGGTCCATGCATCTGGAAGATTCTTAGTGTTTTCCCACTCCAAAAGGATAAAATATGTACATGTCAATGTGCCTTTAAGCTTCTTCCAATTGCTACAGATCTGTTGGTTCCTAAACTGATAGAAAAACATTCAAAGAACAATTTGCCAGTGTTTTTTTCCCCTATACAGTCTGTATATAGACTGATTCCAGCTGTTCTAGAACATAGTAATAATTGATAGTAAAAATAATAAGTAAGCTTTTTTTTTTGAACAGTCAGGAAGCTTCCTTCATTCCCAACTGTAAGCTATGATTAAATGGGTAGGATTATAATTAGTGCATATTGTTTTCAATTAAAGCCAAATCAAAATATGCTATTATGCTCATCTCTTATTTGACAAAGCAATTGCAAATATTTTGTGGCTTAGTTACATAGCAATTTTTTCTATCAATTACAGTACAGTTGCTGAAAAATAAACATAAACTGAGACAGCATTCCAGATATAACCTGGGCAATTATTAAATTCTGAGAACTACGATGAATTAGCAGGTAGATTAAAAGAATCTGAATATCTTTCATTCTCATTAAGTTAAATCATACAAATTTGGAAATCTTTCCTCTTTAACAAGAATATTATTAATTGTGAAAAATAAGAAGGCTTTGAGTCACAAAAGTATGGATTGTGTTACCCTAAACATTTCAAGACCTGTTCATAATCTGTTGCATGCAAGCAAGAACTAATGGGATCACAACATAGACAATAAAGTAAGCCAAAATAGTCTTGGACTTTAGAATTCAGAGAGACAAACAACTCCAGACTTACTGATAAGAAAGACAAAAATGTCCAGATAGTGGACATTGCAACAACTGGAGAAAGCAGAATAGGAGAGAAAGAACTGGAGAAAATAACAAAATACAAAGATCTGCGGGATAGAAATAGAATGACTGGGACAAAAGAAATCATAGTACCAATAGTGATAGGTGCCTTGGGTGTAATCCCAAAACATCTAGAGCTCCACTTGAACACCATCAGCATTTAAAAAATACAATGTAATTAAATTTATCAAAATGTAAAATACAAGGGAAAATAAAGTTAATGTAGCAGTGGGGAAGGGGAAAAGGGAAAGAGAAAAGCATAAGGTAAAGGGGAAAAAAGACCATTAACTTCCGATTCTTTTCAGTGCAGCAAAATAAAGGTAAGAACATTGCAGCCTCAACTTTTTGCTTTCCCATGCTTAATATATACTAGCCATTTTATAACAACTTTATCTAATCAGCAAATCTCAAAGTCAGTGTTTCATTTTTTTTTTCTGTCCTAAGCACAAAGTCTAGAAGTGGTTTCCAGGTAGAAACAAAACTGGATGAATTCTTTTCTTTAATTAAAAAAATTAATTTGGCCACCTCTGCTAGCTCTATCAGTTTTTCCAACCATTCTGCCATTGTGGAAATTAGTGTACCTTTCCATTCTAGCTGCTGTCAATATGTAGAACAACAAAGATCAAGGTTTTTTTTCAAGTTCCGTGTTCATTAAGCCTAGAAGAAAAGTCTGCTTGATTTTTACATTTATAGTATTATGAATATCAATTATTATAACATTATAAATAACAATTTATATAATTTTGAGAATCTTCTGTATTAAAATATGAATCTTAGTCAAGAATTTCTTTGCTGGGGTACAATCATAAGCATTGACAAAATCACCATCAGTTAATTGAAAAGGCAGGTTTAGGTTGGAACAGCATACATCCTGTGATGATCCCTTTAATATTATTGAACAACAACATCTGCCCATCCCAGGTGTTTGGGTAGGATTCAGTACGTCACAGGTGTCAAACTTGCCATGTCACATTGCCATCACATGATGTTCCATGATGTTTTCCCCATTTGTGGAGCTGGGATGGGCATGGCCTGCAGGAGATGCATCTGGCCCACAGGCCTCCAGTTTGACACCTCTGCAATAGGTGGACAAAAGTGCCAAGCCCAGCCAAACTTGAGATATGCTGCATATGAATTAAATAAATAAAGAAATATCTAACTGACAGTGAGACTAACCATAATAATTTACTAAATGTGCACACTACCCCAAAAACTGTAAAGGATCTCAGTCTCAAAAGTTCTCAACCTCTCTTACTGAAGGTCTAGGTGAAGAGCCAGGTCTTCACAGTTCTTCCAAATAATAGCAGAGAGAATGGTATTTAAGTCTTGGGGAAAAGACGTCATTCCAGATCGAAGGTGTTGCTACAAAGAAGATGTGCTTCCAAAGTCTTGGGAGATAACATTGTTCAACTGAAGGAACCCAGAGGGCATCAAACCTACAGGATCAAATCACCTAGGCAGATGATATTGCATAAAGGTCCCTCAAGTAATGAGGACCCATGATGCATAGGGCTTCATAGGTAACAAACAGCATCTTGAATTGTACCTGGAAGCAAATAGGCAACCACTACAGCTCCTGAAACCCATTAGTACTTGCACTACATATTCTGGACCCATTGAAACTTCCAGCTATTCTTCAAGCACAGTCTCCTGTGTAGCACATTGCAGTAGTGAAGCAGTGGGGTGACTAGGGCATGAGTGATTGTATGAAATGTACCACTGTCAAAATACTTAGGATAGTCATTTATTTAAGCTCTTCACAATTTCTTTAATGATATACAAGAGAGGTAGGTGCCTCAGAGTAATGCCGGATGAAGACAATGGATCAGGATGAGTTATAGGGAAAGAAGGTGGAAATTAGTTGCAGTTAAAGAGATGCCATAATTCTTTTAAGGACTACTCAAGTGGTGTCTAGTCTTCAGGAGAATTAATTAATCTTTGGGACAGCAACAGTCATTGCTTAAAACAATTACATAGATTTGAGTAGCCATTACCACTTGAAAACCAATTGAATTAATGTTTTCATAGCTTATCATAGCCCATAGCTTATAAAATTTTGGATATACACGTGCGTGCCCCAAATTGGTGCAGTGATCAACTGGTAATTTTTTAAAAAAAGCTCTGGTTAGGGCACTGAAATAATAGTAAAGTATGGTAAGATTAAAGCAAGATTAAATTATTCGAAGACATACCTGTGACAAACAATAATTTTAGTGATAATTATCAAATGAAGAAAAGCAGGAAGGAGAAGTTAAAAGCAAGGCTTTTTATAAAACTTCAACCTTAAGTTTGTCATAGTGTTTCAAGCTGCAGTTGATAACATAACAGCCAGAGGTGATATTCAGCAGATTCTGACCGGTTCTAGAAAACTGGTAGCGGAAATTTAGAGTAGTTTGGAGAACAGGCAAATATCACCTCTGACTGGCCCCACCCCCATCTATTCTCTGCCTCCTGAGTCCCAGCTGATCAGCTGGGTCTTCTTTTATTGCCCTGCACAGGAGAACAGAGCTGGAAAGCAGGTTAGTGGGGTGGGGAGGGAATGGGGATTTTGCAGTAACCTTCCCCTGCTGCACCCACCAAGCCACACCCACCATGCCATGCCCACCAAGCTATGCCCACATAACTGGTAGTAAAAGTTTTTGAATCCCACCTTGTTTTGAATTCCACCCTGTTCTAGATTGTGAATGTGTGAGCAGGGAGCAGTCCAGTGGATATGAGGTTGTAGTTGAGGTTCTTGAGTCAGTTTCCCTTGATGAAGAACTGGGGTTTAATTTGCAGATTGAGTCAATGATGTAAAAATAAATGAACTGGAATTTCTCTGCAGCCCTTTGTTTCTCATGTTTGCTTGTTGTAAATTAGAGACGCCCTACTTTGGCAGTTCTGAGGTTACAATCAGATTAAGATTCTAGTGATCTCCCACTACATCAGAGCAAGATTCTTTTAAGGAATGACCTGAAGTTCTTTTAGGATAAAGCTCTAGCACAATAATGCTAGAAGTGGTGGAAACCCACCTGAAAATTTGAGAGAAAATCCCTCTATCACGTCTTCCTTCACTCAATCTGTGAATCATGCTGTGTCCTGCAGAACATGTTTACCTTTTCTCTATTAGTTTCCTCATCATTGTCATAGTGACTACCTACCTGAGGTGTTGAGAGGATTAATGAGCTCGTGTTTATAAATCACCCTGAAGCTGAAAAGTGCTAGCTCTTAAGTATTACTGTTATGAATTATTAAAGATGGGTGGTGTGTAAAGTAAGTATATCAGGAATGCATTTCTAAGCCTTAGAACTATTTAGCAAAAGTCTTTTGTTATAGTGGATAGTTCCAGTGCAAAGGAGTTGATGGTCAAATGTTCTGAAAGCAAAACAAGCCTGTTCCACTCCAAGCAAGTAGCATTAAAAATACAGGAAGAGGAGAATTAGAACACTGTTTGATCGAAGGATAGAAGATCATTTCAGGATGTGCCCTGGCCAAGCCAGTTGGATGGGTTTCTATTATTTAGTTTCTTCCTGACAGCGGGGGGAATCAGTTAATGGGATTGTTCCCAGGAATGGTAAATATCTGCTGGGTACAACCAGTGAGAAGTTTTAAAAGAGGCATTATGGCAAGGGTGTCAAGCTCACAGTGTCACAGCGGCATCATGTGACGTATTGGGACTTTTTTTCTCCTTTGCTAAACCAGGCATGGGTGTGGCAGCAGATGATGCATCTAGCCCGTGGGCCGGGGGTGGAGGTTGACAGCCCTACACTAAGGCATCCCTATGCAGTGAAGATTGATACTTACGTTAAAGAGCAGTTCAAGATAACTTGGTTAAAATGTGTTGAGCAATTATATGCTATAAAGGTTAGTTCGCCAACTGATGAAGACTCAGGACAGACTTGTGTAATTAACCACCCGGAAACTCTCACGTTATTAATCCAAAGGACCACCACTTTTGTTGGTTCAAGAAAGCTATTTTTAAAAAAGATAAGAAAGCTCCACCCTGATGTAGTTTGGGATACATTGATTTGAGATGGGAAGTAAGTCAGTTGCCAACATTCTTGTAACCCCATCTTCTCAAGAAATCTCGTTAATAAGTAATGCTTGGAAAATAACCCTGCCAAACAGCCTGATCTCCCCTTCCCTCCCTCCCCCCATCGCATACACAGAGAGTTCTGTTATTGTCCAGAGAAGAATTATATAAAAAGCTGGTGTCCTTGCTGGCTCCTCATTCTGGCAGTGTTGTCAGGTCCACTTTTAGCAGCACCACCTTCAGTTTGCCATTTCTTTTCTGAAAGTCCCATATCATATCAATATATACATACATATATATCAAATGAACAAATTAGTGCTATACTACTAGCCACTGGAATAACCAGAAAATTATTTGCAATTATTTAGACATCAATTATTATTAATTAGCAATTAGAATAAATACATTTCCTTTTGTCTTTGCACATGGAAATGAAATTTAGCACTTTATTATAATTATGTATTTACATACAAAGGATGTGACATTTTCATGCAAGAAATACTTGTTAAAAGACATTTTCTTCCTCTGTGTGTGTGTGTGTGCCTGCGTGAGAGAGAGAGAGAAAGAGAGAGAGGAAGAGGGAGAGAGAGGGAGGGAGAGGAAGAGATGATGATGATGATGATGATGATGATGAAGAAGAAGAAGCCTTTTAACAAGAATGATAGGAAAAAGATGGTAATTGGACATACAAAAGAAACCCACTGATATCTAAATAATTAAAAGACCTTTTAAAACAAATCAACATCTAATAACAAACCAAGAGAGTGAATGGGCTAATTTTCCTGTAGGAATTTAAAGTGGTTTGTTAAAACTGGAAAATTTTGTGAGCAGCAACAAGAAAAAAATGAATGGAAATAAAGTTTTAGGACATTATTTGAAAGTGTTAAAGATCAAGATTGTTGAAAATAAAAGAAAGAAGCATAATTTGGTTTATTTGGTCAGGGTTTCTATTGCTGGTAATTAATTGACTTTTGCTGAAAAGATGAGGCTTTTAAGAATTTGTTTATAGATAAGATATGGAATACTGGAAGAAGAGACATTTTGTTTTATTTTAGAATAGAATAGAATACTTTATTGGCCAAGTCTGATTGGACACACAAGGAATTTGTCTTGGTGTAAATACTCTCAGTATACATAAAGAAAAGGTACATTTGTTAAGAATCAGGAATCATAACGTACAACACTTAATGATAGTCATAGGGTACAATCAACAATCAAATCATACTAGGAAAACAGTCAATATAAATCATAAGGATACAAACAACAAAGTTACAGTTCTACAATCACAAGTGGGAGGGGATGGGTGACAAGAAGTGATAAGAAGATTAACAGTAATAATAGTGTACACTTTGTAAATAGTTGAACAGTGTTGAGGGAATTATTTGTTTAGCAGAGTGATGGCTTTCGGGAAAAAAACTGTTCTTGTGTCTAGTTGTTCTGGTGTGCAGTGCTCTATAGCGTCGTTTTGAGGGAAGGAGTTGAAACAGTTTATGTCTGGGATGTGAGGGGTCTGTAAATATTTTCACAGCCCTCTTTTTGACTCGTGCAGTATACAGGTCCTCAACTGAAGGCAGATGGACAGTAATTGTTTTTTCTGCAGTCCTAATTATCCTCTGAAGTCTGTGTCTGTCCTGTTAGGTTGCAGAACCAAACCAGACAGTTATATAGGTGCAGATGATAGATTCAATAATTCATTTGTAGAACTATATCAGCAGCTCCTTGGACAGTTTGAGCTTTCTGAGTTGGTGCAGAAAGAACATTCTTTGTTGTGCTTTTTTGATGATGTTTTTGATGTTAGGTGTCCATTTTAGGTCATGTGATATAGTAGAACCTAGAAATTTGAAGGTCTCTACTGTTGATACTCTGTTGTCTAGTATTGTAAGAGGTCAGATGGGAGTATGGGAGGGTTTCTTCTAAAGTCTTCCACCATTTTTACAGTTTTGAGTGTGTTCAGTTCCAGATTGTTCCAGTTACACCATGAGGCAAGTTGTATAACCTCCTGTATGCAGATTCATCATTGTCTTGAATGAGACCAATCACTGTTGTGTCATCAGCAAACCTCAGTATTTTAACAGATGGATCATTTGAGATGCAGTCATTGGTATATAGGGCGAAGAGAAGTAGAGATAGCACACAGCCTTGGGGGCCCCCTGTGCTGATTGTACGGGATGTGATTCTGCCTAGCTTCATCTGCTGCTTCTTGTCTGTTAGGAAGCTTATGATCCACTACAAGTGTGTTCAGGTACCGCTAGTTGGTTTAATTTACTTAGAAGAGTGTCTGGAATGATGGTATTGAATGCTGAAGTGAAATCTACAAAGAGGACCCTTGCATAGGTATTTGGAGATTCAAGGTGTTGTAGGATGTAATGCAGAGCCATGTTAACAGCATCATCTGTAGATCTATTTGCTCGGTATGAAAACTGCATGAAATCTAACAGCGGATCCGTGATGGTTTTCAGGTGGAACAGCACAAGCCTTTCAAAGATTTTCATAACTACAGATGTTACAGCAACTGGTCTGTAGTCATTCAGTTCCTTGATGGAGGACTTCTTTGGCACTGGGATGATGGTAGAACATTTGAAGCAGGAAGGAACATAGCACATCTCTAGTGATCTATTGAAGATTTGGGTGAAGATGGGGGCTAATTGGTCAGCACAGACTTTTAAGCAAGAAGGAGTTATCTTGTCTGGCCCTGGTGCTTTTCCTGGCTTCTGTCTGTGTAATAGATCTTGCACTTCTTTTTCTGTGATCACCAGAGGTTGTAAGCCCAATGGATTGGGGCCAGTTGTAGGAGGCTTGGCTGTTGTTGGTGTGTTTGAGATGTGGGTTGTGGAGATAGGTCACCATAATTTCTTTTCAAACCTGCAGTAAAACACATTCAGGTCATCTGCTAGTTGTTGATTTCCTTCTGCCTGGGAAGGAGATTTGTTGTAGCCAGTGATATTTTTAAGAGTTTTCCACATGTTTGCTGGTTCATTTGTTGAGAATTGATTCTTTAACTTTTCAAAGTAGCTTCTTTTTGCTGCTCTGATCTCTCTTGTTAATATGTTTCTGGCCTAGTTGTATAGCATTCTGTCACCTTTTCTGTAGGCTTCCTCTTTGGAATGGTGTAGTTTAGCTGTGAGAAGGTGATAAGTTACTGCTACAGTTAAATGGTTTCACTTTTTTTAAAAGTACAAATAAAGTTTTATCCTTGCTTTGTAACTATTATTGTTGGAAACAAATTTTAAAAATTAATCAAATTATACACAAATAAAAAATAAGTCAACTGATAACAATGTACTTCTACACATACTTATTTAGTAATCAATCCCAAGCTTACACCTATGTAATTATATATACAATTTTAACTGAAAAGCAAATATTTAGATTAATGTACTTCTTTTTCAAGTGAATTGTTGATTTATTTGGAGGAGAAATTTTTATTACTAAGTCATTTATGGAATTAATTCAGGCTCAAAATTCTGATTTTAAAAAAGATCTGAATTTTGAATTTGTTCATATTTGGCCTATCATTTTTATAACGAACCTAAGTTTGTAAAATAGATAACAAAGTGAAATAATTATGAGGTAAAATAATATATTATACATGCGCATACATGTATACATACACACGCATACATAATGTCTTCTAGTATTTGAATCAGAGGTGGTATTCAGCAGGTTCTGACCAGTTCTGGAGCAGAAATTTTGAATAGTTTGGAGAACTGGCAAATACCACATCTGACTGGAGATTTTTCAGGATCCTTCCCCTGCCACGCCCACCAAGCTATGCCCACAGAAAACCAGTGGTTAAAAAAATTGAATCCCACCACTGATTTGAGTAACTAAGAACCATTTGCAGTGGTTAAGGTACTAGGCTAGAAACCAGGAGACCGTGTTGCCTAGTCCTGCCTTAGGCATCAAACCAGTGGGGTGACTTTGGGCCAGTCACTCTCTCCCAGCTCTAAAAAGGAAGGAATGGCAAACTACTTCTGAAAAACCTTGCCAAGAAAACTGCAGGGACTTATCCAGGCAGCTACTTGGAATCAATACTGCTTTGAAAGCATAAAAACTAAAACAAGATAACATTTAAGCAGCCTCGGTAGCACACTGATTAGAGTGCAGTATTGCAAGATACTCCTACTGCAATTTGGCAGATTGAATCCTACCAGGCTCAAGGTTGACTCAGCCTTCCATCCTTCCAAGGTGGGTAAAATGAGGACCCAGATTGTTGGGGGCAATATGCGACTCTGTAAACCGTTTTGAGAGGGCTGTAAAGCACTATAAAGCAGTATATAAGTCTAAGTGCTATTGTTATTTAAGCAGTTTGTGTTTGTGAGGAATTATAAAAGTAGCATTGTTTATTTTGAGACATTGGTAATGCAGTTCTTGCACAAACAGAGATACTCTGTCAAGGAGGGAATGTGAGAATCTGTGTGCTCAACACAATAATTTGTTTTTGGATGTAAGTGACACATTGCAACTGGGAATAGTCAAGAGTTGCAGGTATTATGGGTGTGTACATCCACCCACCTGGGCTTGCTCAATTGCCTACAATAGTAAGCAGTCTGTGAAGAGACTCTCTAGACAGTTGCTACCAAAATCCTCGACATGTGGTTTGTAGAGATAGGATTACCTAGGAGGTTCCAGGTCATAAAAAGGGAAAATAGTTTCCAGGGCTTATGCAATACAAAACTACTGCATGCTTTAAAGAACTATACCATTCTTATCCATCAAAATAGCCTGCATCTACTAAGCAAACATCTGAAGAGCAACAAAGGAAGGCTCATCTAATAATTAGTGGGAATGAAAGAAACTGGAGACCACAGCAGTCAGGGTGAATTAGACACACCCTGAAACTATGTCTCAATTCCATATTTTTAAAAGAAAGATGAAATGAGATCACCCTACAGCACAGTGCTACTATTATTAGTTTATCACAGTATTTTTTTTTAAAAAAGTTTATTTTTACAGAAGAAACTTAGAAATACCTACATTATTTCAGTCAGATGGAACTCAGCAGTATGAATATGCGAATCAGTATAAATCCAGTTGATGTCAATCAGTGGTGGGATTCAAAAACTTTTGCCACTGGTTTGGTGGGTGTGGCTTGATGGGCGCACTTCGTGCATGTGCACACACTTTACATGGCTGTGTGCACCAAACATGCACTTTGTGCGTGAACACGCACACCTCCTGCAAGCCTGCACTCTCCTGGTTGCTTCAGCAGCTGCCGTGCGGCACTCTTCTGTGCCACGCAAAGCAGCTGTGCTTCAAAAGCAGAAGATAAAGGTGAGTATGGGAGCCCGGGTGTGTGGGTGGGCCCAACAGCAGAGCAGCGGAGAGAACCAGTTCAGTCTCCGCTGCTCATCACCGCTACTGGTTCAGCAGTACTGGGCAGAACTGATAGCATACCACTACTGATGTCAGTCTTATGTGTAAGTATTATTCTCCTTTATTAACTGTTTCAGTGAATCAGTTCTTTACAATAGTAGTTCAAAAACTCCAGAGTTATTTTCATTCAGAGATTGGATGTGCATGAATCCTTGTATGTCTTACTAAAAATCAAATTATATATTTTTCTTATATTTCTGGAAATACTGGAAGTGACAAAACGGGCCCATTTTTTTGGCCTCCAAAGGCTTCAGAGGCTTCCCTCGAGCCTCTGGGAGGCCAAAAAGGCCTCAAATGAGCCAAAAATCAGCTGGAAGGCATGCGCATGCCCAGTGCAGGTAAGGGGGTGGGGGGAATTGTGCATGCATGCACAGGGGGCATGCGGGGCCCCTGTACGCATTGCCTTCTGGGTGCTGGCACACAAGCGTGCAAGTGCCCAATTTTCAGCACAGGAGTCCAAAAAGGTTAGCCACCACTGGTCTAGGCTTTCCCTCAAGAAGAAGGCTTGACAGTTTGCAATGATATAAGCAAGATTAAAAACAAGCACCTAGGAAATTAGAATATAAATTTATTCCTGGGGTGGAAGACACAGGTGGGGCTAAAGCAAATTATACTTTATATCCAGAGGCTTATACAAATAGTAAGCTGAATTTCAATATAGCTTGACCTACACCATAGATTTTACAAATGGAAGGAAAGACCAGACAAATTAGGATAAAGACCTGAACTTTTTAACTTTTAAACATTGTACAATATGCGGGGAATTATGGAGAGTTTAACTGAAAGAGGAAGAAGCTAGACTAAGAGGAACTTGAATGGGTTTATATTCAATATTAAGTCATAGTGTCCTTTCTCTATTTATATATTAAAAGAAGCCAGCTGTAGTGTTTTATTCAATAAATAATAACTAAATACATGTTGTTGCTTATTTAATGAACATGCTCCTGCATAGAGAGGATACATTTGAATAGTGATGTCTTTGATGTTTACTGAGACTATGTTTGGGAAGCATTTTGAACATGTACTATATTATTATAGTTATCTGTGGGACATATATCTATATACTACTAAAATTCTTGTGTCTGATTATCTGTTTGAAATCTTCAATTACACAAATTGGTGAATTACTAGGCAACAATAGGCCAGGGTACTTCAAATGGGCTAAGTTATAGAATGCACCCAAAATCTGAGACCCATTACTCCTGTAGGATTGAAATTTGGAAAACCTGTGGCTGCATCAACACCACCACAATGAATTTTGAGCACTGCTGCATAGAACCTGACAACATTGTATACTGAAGCAGGATTGGTATTTGAAAGCAGCAGGGTGGTATGAAATTGTCCTTAGGGCCATGGGTATTTATACAAAATGGTGAAGTAAGGTCTCAGAAGCACATGTTCTGTTATTTCTGGGTCCAGAGTCACAGGGGTATTGTTGCTTTGGATAAGGAGTCCTCCTGCATTGGTTTTCAAAGACAGCTAAGAGGAAAACATAACATTGTGCCAGAGAAATGGCTCTTCAGTGTCGTGAGGATGTGCCATCAAGTGACTATTCTCAAGGGATGACAGCTCCTGGCATTGCCTATGTTTTGCACTTACATTTTATCTCCACCTTTTAGATATGAATTATTAAAATCTGTGACCACATACTAGAGTAGGCTGAGTAAAACATTCTAGAAATTTCATCAGATTTTGAGAGAACTGAAGATATAGACAAGCTATTCTTGTTTGAAAAACTGTTCTTTACATACTTGTGGAAATATTCTGGGTGATTGGTAAATCATAACATAATCTTTGCAAGCAAATTACATTAGTTCCCTAAATAGAGATTGTGACTTAAGAATCATTGAAAGCTGTAGTTCAGTCACCTCTGAAGGGCCACAGATTGCTAGCACCTTTCTTTAAGGAAAATTAAATTTGTTGTATCCCCTACAGAATTGTACGTGGTAGAAAAAAGAAAAATATTTTCCTCTAAAGAGTTTTTCTAATTTCAACTCCTTTTTTATAATTTTTTATAATTTATAATTTTTTATAATTTTTGTATCTGGAGCAGATACAAAATTTTATTTAATTAATGTTCTTTCTTACACAAAACAAGACAATCAGGATTGAAAGGACTATTGAAACAAATTGTGTATAAGGTTAAAAACGAATGTATTTTAATGTTATTTTATTATTAATTGTAATAAGCCACATGTCCTTATGTGTGAATCAAATAGTTAGAGCAGAAGTAAAGCTACTCTAATTGGTAACTATATGATTCCAGAAAAATGCAAGTGTACAACTGTGCAAACTGTGGCTTTTAAAGGAATCACTGATGAAATCCAAGTGTCCACACTTCCTTTCCCATTTCAGGTCCAAATGGTCACAAACCTCTAGCTTGGAGGATGAGCAAAAGCTGTTTCAGTCAATCAGTCAGTCAGTCAGTCATTTATATTCACACTCTTTAGAATCAGAATAGAAAAGACTAATTACTGCACAAAATGGAATGTCTCAAAGTTGCATATAGAATCCTGTCATTGGTTGATCAGCTCCTAAAATGGCTTCTTTCAGGGAAGAGGGGAGACAGGAATTTCTGCAGTGTCCAGGTGCTTGATGTTCTTCCATGATTTTCACCAGTAACTTTACAAAACTGAAAAGTTCTAGATGAGACACCAATTCCTTATCAGATATTTATCAGCACTCTATAAAAATTGCATTCAACTTTCATTGAGAAGGACCTTGAAGTCCTAGTGGACAATTACTTAAACATGAGCCAGCAGTGTGTGGCAGCAGGCAGAAGAGCTAATACAATTTTTGGTTGTATAAACAGAAGCATAGAATTAAAACCACATGAAATATTAGTCAGTGGTGGGATTCAAATAATTTAACAACCAGTTTGCCCAGGGTCAGGTTGGCTGTCAGGGGAGGTGTGGCCCATCCCCATTCTCCAGCTCCACCGCACATGTGGGACAGGCCTCCTACAATGGCCAACCTGAACTTGGTGATCCAGTTGTTAAATTAACCCCCACACACACACTATCAAAGTGGATCCTGGGTGCTGTACTGTGCTGCAATGGAGAAATGGGCAATAGAGTGGCCAGTATGAGGGAAGAAGGAGGAGCAGGGAGAAGAGGGAAAATGGCCTTCTCCTTCCCTTGTGCAGGCCGCTCCATTGCTGGTTTCTCCATTGCAGCACAGTACAGCACCCAGGATCCACTTTGATAGCAAGCTGCTGCTGCTGCTGCTGCTGCTGATGTAATTTAACAACCGGTTCGTTTAAACCAGTGAGAACCAGCTGAATCCAACCACGGATATTTGTACCATTTTATAAAGCCTTAGTAAAACCATACTTGGAATACTATATCCAGTTTGGTCACCACATTACAAAAAAGATGTTGAGAATTTGGATAAAGTGCAAAGAAGAGCAACTAAGATGATTAAAAAGAGGGCTGTGATAATATTTACAGACCCCTCACATCCCAGACATAAACTGTTTTAACTCCTTCCCTCAAAATGATGCTATAGAGCACTGCACACCAGAGCAACTAGATACAAGAACAGTTTTTTTTCCCAAACACCATCACTCTGCTAAACAAATAATTCCCTTAACACTTTACAAAGTCTGCACTACTATTACTATTAATCTTCTCACCAATCCCCTGCCACTTGTGATTGTATAACTGTAACTTTGTCGCTTATATCCTTATGATTTATATTGACTGTGTCCTAGTATGATTTGATTGCTTATTGTACCCTATGACTATCATTAAGTGTTGTACCTTATGATTCTTGACCCTTGATGAATATACCTTTTCTTTTATGTACACTGAGAGCATTTGCACCAAGACAAATTCCAATCACACTTGGCCAACAAAGAATTCTATTCTATTCTATTCTATTCTATTCTATTCTATTCTAGGGCCTAGAAACAAAAACATATGAAGAAGACTTGTAGGAATTGGGTATGGCAGTCTAGAGAAAAGAAGGATAGGGGTGACATGATAGCAGTATTCCAGTATTTGAGGGGCTGCCACAAAGAAGAGGGGGTTAGCATACTTTCCAAAACACCAGAAGGCAAGACAAGAAACAATGAATGGAAGCAAATCATAGACAGAAGCAAGGATGTTTTAAGAAAAGACCGGACAACCACTCATCTAAAATGGTACAGGGTCTCCTGCTTGAGCAGAGGGTTGGACTAGAAGACCTCCAAGGTCCCTTCCAGCTCTATTCTGATCTGTTGGTCTTAGATTTATAAGTTAAACTGTAAGATCCTTTGGTATTGAAATGCAGTCTTCTGAAGCTAGTATTCATTACTATTGTACATATTTCCTATCTCTCTTCAATTATATTATTATAATCTTACAAAAACATCTTTGATTTGAATGTACCTCAGGTGAATATCACACACTAGCATTTTCTGCCAGAGATGAAAAATGTCACAACTTATTAGCAAATGCTTTGACAAATTCCAGGGTGTGCTTCCTAGTCCTGTTGCATCCTGATGGATGTTTTGTTGACAGACTTATTAGAATTAAAATCAACTCTCATCTGACTGGTTTGCACAATTAATGAGGGCTGTTTTGAAGTTTATGTCAACAGGTGGGTGGAGAAACTGGCTTCCTGCGTGTATTTATACGATTAGAAGTTCTTCTTTGAATTCTTTTTTGAGGACTCTTAGGAGTAACGTACACGTAGAGTCAAAGTATCTTGAGTTTCTATTATCCTAACCATGAAAGCAATCGCTCTCTTTTTTACCCTGGCACTTTACATTCAGTTTGAAGGTAAGTTTCATTTGTTGTAGCAAATACAGATCTGTGTGATAGTTGGACTGAGTATCTCGCTTTTGCATGTGGGGCGGGTTCGGTATCATCTGTACTACAAAGATACAACAATGTAAAATTATTGCAGAAGGGGCTGGAAAAAAACCAACTGGTTTGATTCTATTCAGGCTATATCAACTTTTTTGGCATGATTATTTAAGATATGGATAAATGATCTTTTTAACCTTTATAAATATTATTATTTATTTTTTTTGCTAAAGAAAAGGATGGTTTATTATAGTTTATTATTTATTTATTTCCACCAAAGAATGTCACATGAATTAGAGCCCAACTGTGAGTGGTAAAAAAAGCAGCCAAAACTGCTGTGGTGTCATTTTTTGTTGGTGCTAAGTAAGGGTAAAACACTTGGAATTTCATATCAGTGCATCAGTGGAATATGAAACACAATTTGTTTTTACAGAGGATAGGAAGAAAATTGGGGTGTTCTGCTGAATTTAGAAAACGCAGTCATGTACAGTATATTATAAAAAGCCATACTATAATTAAGAGAGGTGAAGTTGTTATTTTTTTCTGCATAAATATGTGGATTTTTGGTGTTAGAAAAACTGCTAAATCCAGCATTAAATTAAACTGGTCTAGAAGTCTTTTTCAGCTATTGGATTTTTTAAAATTTCAATGCCTGCCATCAACACCTCATTTGCAAGTATTATTAGCTGATGTCTTCGACTTTGCAGTAATGGGTATAAAGAGCAGGATGTCAGTGCAATGGAAAGATCAGTGGACTGATTTTAGACTGGTTTTCTAGGATTTTAGATTAGTTTTCTAGACCAGTGGATTTGCTTGTTTGAAACTGAAGGGATCTCTCTCTTGAGGCTTACTTACCTATACAGATTCAAACAATTTCAATTCTGAATCAGTGGTCCATTCTCATGGTCTTTCCCAGGACTGTATTTAGACAAATTTCACTTAGGTCAAGGGCTGTCTGAGGAAGTCTATCTTTATTTTGGGAATATGTGGGATTAAAATCTTCTCCTCTAATCAAAACCAGTTAGAAAGTAATTGCATTTGTTCATGACTTCTGATTCACTGGCATGTCCTCAGATGAAAATATCTTCCCAGTCAACCATTGGTCATCCAATCACACCCTTTTAGATGGGTAGTCATATTTTGGAGACAGCTCATCTTGGATACTGATAGGGCCGTGCAGGAAACTAACTGGAGAACTAAAGGAAGGGGAAAGTGGAAACAGTTCTCAATCAAGCTTTTTGCAAATGTCATTCAGAAGTTTAAAAATGCTAAATAAATTGCCTAAACTGAGAGTTACTATAATCAAATAAAGAATGGTAATACAGTCAGGTGTTTAGGACAATTTTTTCCAAATTTAGATTAAAGTCATCATCCAGTTTGGGAGACCTTGGAGCAGCTACCATACTACTAGGAAAGGTGGAGGTAATGCAATTTTTCTTCTTGCTTCATGCAATCAGCCAGAAACACTTGGAATGGATTATCTCGTAGACCAGTCTGAGGCAGGCAGGACTATTTTTGAATCTAATCCTGGATCTAATCCTGAAGATGTCTGAGGCTATCTTTATCTCATATGCAACAAAGCTTAACAAAAACCAGATTGGAGGATTTAACTATCTATCATCTTTTAATATTTTTGAATATTAAGTAAATATTAATATTAAGTAAAATATAGTCATTTCTATGAAACCACAAAACAAGATAAATAGATCTGTGTCTCTATTTTTGTTGCAGATGTAACCAGTCAAGTTAAATACCAGGTTAGTTTTGATTTATCTGTTCTTTTCTGGTCCTTTCAAGCATTGCTCATTTCTGTCCTTGCTCAGTGTTTCTTCAGAGTTATTTTCATAGTCCATTTACCTATGGCATATTAAGACCAGAGGTGCTTGGTGACAAAACAAAGCATATTTCTCATTGCAAGTTCAATTTATCCATCTAAAGTAGAGATGAGAAAACCTCAAAGCCTTGTCAGTTATTGCAGGTAATATTAACTAACAGTCAAAATTAGGTCAAAATTAACATCTATGACACATATTGGTGTAACTTGGTATAGAATTATAAGAAAAGCTAGCATGCCTTGAGAGGGATAGTTCCTAGCATTTCCTAACGTCCTGTTCAACTCAATTAACTCCTAAATTAATACTTCTGGTAACAAAAACATACAGTTTTACGAATGGGAAATCCAATATCTGACTCTTCACATTAAATTCCATAAATAAGGAGGAGTATTTGCAAAATCACATTCTTTGCAGGATGAACTAGAATTAGATTTAAAATCACTTTATTGTCACTTTAAATATAAACTAATAGGCACAGATTAAAATGAAATTTTGTTGCATACAGCTCTCAGAGGGTCACCACCTCCAATATACACTACATAAACACGACAAAAAATAAATCATAAATAAATAAAATTATGCACACACACCAACATATATTGTATGACACAGAGAAACAACAAAGTCTAGTTTGGATGTATTCATGTACATGGCAAAAAAAATGAATCTTGTGAGTTTACCAGATGGATGGCATAGGGAACAATCTGGTAGTCTTGCTAGAAATACTTTGAAAACTCCTCCCAGAGGCAAGCAACAGAACCAAACTGTAAAGTGGGTTTGTGGGAGTCTATTTTCTAGATTAAAAAATAATAATTGAGGTCACCAAGTTAGAATGCTCACCACACTGTGGGAGGTTCTCCATAGAAGTTCCTGAAGCAGGAAAGCTTCATTTAATACTCTTTTATCTCTGTAGGAGGGTATGTGCTGGGAATTCCAACAATTATTCATCAATGGGAATTTATACTGCAACAGAGACATTGACCCTATTATTGGCCCTAATGGCAAGATTCATACCAATAAGTGTGTCATGTGCAGAGAACTCTTGTAAGTATTTGAAATAAGTGATTGCTTCAGAGACGCTGATGATATGATGAAAGCAGTACACTGAATATTTTCACTGCACTTTCTCCTCCTACTGCAAAACTACATTCTTAGTGTCTTCTGCTTGGCAGAAAAGCTTTGCTAAGACAAACAAAGAAGCTTACAGGTAGTCCTCAACTTAAAACGGTTCATTTAGTGACCGTTTAAAGTTACAAACGGCAGTGAAAAAATAACTGATGACCAATTTTTACAGTTACAACCTTTACAGCAACCCTATGGTCATGTGACAAAATTCAGATGTTTAGCAACTGCTTCATATTTATGACTTCGGATGTGTCCCAGGATCATGCGATCACTTTTTGCGATCCTCTGATAAGCAATGGAGAAGCCAGTTGCAGTTAACAACCAGGATACTAATTTAACATCTGCAATGATTTACTTAATAACTATGGCTTGAAAGGTTGTAAAATGGGGCAAAATTCACTTTAAAATGATTAACTTAACATACACACACATGCACTGTGCATATATGTATGTGTATGTATATATATTTATATATGTGTGTGTATAATATGAAGCTTGAAACCTGCATTATTCATACAGATTGGGTAAACAAGAGTATAGACTATAATTGAGAGGAAGGTAGTAGTTTCAGTAGATCAGCAGATTTAAATTACTTCCAGTTATTAAATTACATGTAAAAACTGCCTGTTCTTGTAAAATATTATGAAATACATGGCAAAGGGATGTTGCTTCATCTTGATTAATAGGAAAAAAAATAGCCTCTTCAAAAACTGATAAGTTACACATTTCTTGAATCCAGACTTTAATATCCAAAATAATAATGCTTTTGGACTCTTTTGATGTAATTCTCAACCAAAATTCCTAAAAAATGGTCAGCTATCACAATTTAAAATAATATTCATATCTTTCACATGGCAACATTTAACTATTTGTAGATGTTGCAATATTATTAAAAAAAGGAAACCAAAAACCAGATGACCAAATCATGAGTTAATATGCCTCAAATTTCTTATATCATCCAGCAAGAAAGTCTACACTTCATACATTCTTTGAGGGCATCCAATAAATTCAGAATAAGATATTGGGGGTTTTAGTTTCCACTTCAGTCTAAAGAGTTAATGCAACATTTCTATAGACACATCTATTGATGTTCCATTATTGGATATTACAATTGTTTATTCCATAAGATATAACTGTCAGCACTTTCAATTTTAAGGATAATTTTGAAATCAGTTTGAGTTCAAATACTGAGTTCATTACTAATGTTAGCATCTTAGACTTCTCAGTGTGAATTGAGACATAACCACAAAAGACTTCAGTGAGAGGAGAAACTGTATATCTGCAAAACCCAAAACATCCATCATTACCTATGTTAACATCTTTTTTTTCGTTTTGCATATATTTATAGCACATTTTCATTCTTCCTTTTTGTCATCATGAAATTCAAGGTACTGAGAATTCTGTAAGAAGAAACTCTTTTGGAAATAAAAGAAAGGTGGGGTGGCTTAAATGCTACAGCTTATAAACTTCATTTTATAAAATGAAGGGATAATGACCTTATGATTTTGGACCACAATAGTTGATAGCTACCTTGCTGGTAGCTAAAGCCTAACATGCTGCCTTACAGGGAGGTAGCAGTTTTATTCTCCATATATTTTTCCCATCTCTTTATTGCAGGAGAAAAAGAGGAATAGCTGGCAGTAATGGAAGTGGCTGGTCTAAAGATTCTTCTTCTGGAGTGGTATGAAGGGACTTGTTACTAAAATATAAAATATACTAAATCTTAAGCACACTACTCTGAACCAAAAACTTAACATCAACTCTGGCTTTTTTGCTGTTGAAATGAAAGCTTCAGACATCTTTGAAACTTGAATCATTTTTTGTTGAAATGAAAGCTTCAGACATCTCTGAAACTTGAATTATACTCCATCTTTATAGTCAACTCTATTGTTTATATGGAAAAGTACAAAATAATAATAGACTGGCCATTTCCTTAACTAATACTACGTCCTTCTTATCCAGAATATAAATTATGTTATTTATTCGGTTACAAATCAGTCTGGACTTACTTCTTACTTTATATCAGAAGTGGCTGATGGCCATTTATGGAGGACAGAACTCAGTCTAAAGGCAATTGTATCCTGCAACCTAAGCAGCTTTTCTCCCATGCTTCTCCCAGCTATTTTTCAGCCAAACTCCAAACATTCCAGTACAGATCCAATGGTCTGGCTATGGGCTAGGGTTGGGGCTCATTCTGGACCATGGTCCCACAATAATAGATTGGTGGTTCCCCTTCGGTTACTTTCTTGCAAGTTAAGCCTTGGTAGCTGATTTCTCTTCTACCCTGGCCTGCGTTAGGATTTGTTATTTCCTTTTGCAGCCCTGTGCCATTCTTTTGGTTTCCCTGGTATTTATATATGTGGCTGTCTTTAGCTCCTTTCCTATACTAAAGCAGAACTTTTAACATTATTATTATTATTATTATTATTATTATTATTATTATTATTATTAT
>NW_020769314.1:33404634-33419692 GCF_900518735.1 Pseudonaja textilis | reverse complement strand
ATTATTATTATTATTATTATTATTATTATTATTATTATTATTATTATTATTATTTATATGTCCCTTCTTTCACTAATGAGACTCAGTGCAGCTAATAAGAATTAAAACACAATACAAATACAATGCATGTATTATTTTTTTAAAAAGAATACCCCAGACCAACTAACACATAGAGGCTTCTGAGTGCACCATCCACCAATTGCATGGTCTCTGTCCTGGATTCTATGCCTGAGAAAAAAAGCCAGTTTTCAAGGCTTTCCAAAAATTGAGCAGAGTCAAAGAGTAAGCAAAGGTGTCAAGAGGCCAGGAAAAGGTTCTTCTAGATGACAACTCTTAATAGATGGGACCCAGAGCATTTTCCTCCAACCTGACGTCATGAGCCAAGTAGAAAACATGGAATATAGGTGGTCCCCAGTTCATGTAGATCTTTATATTTTTATAAAGTTTATAGCAATTTATAAGTAAATTGCACCTGGAAGCAAATGTGAAGCCATAGAACAAAGATGTCATATGGGCATAGTGAGACATTCCCATAATTGCCTGATTGGATCAACTGAAGCTTCTGGATGTTCAAGGGTAGCCCGATGTAGCGCACATTGCAATAATCCACCCAGAAGGTGACCAAAGTGTGTTCTGACAATTGCAAAATTATTTTAAAAACAGCAACTAGCAGAGGCCATAGCAGCCTAGCAGTGCATGAAGAAAGGGCTGCTCAGCATTTGATAAAAAACACCATAGTCTATTTCTTGGTAAGATAATTGTGGGATAGACCATAAAACTACTGGATGGATTTGCAGTTGACTGACCAATCCTACTCAGCCACTGTCCTCAATGGAACTCCATCCACATGGAGGGAAGCATGATACCGCAAGATTCTGCTCAGTGTTCTTCAACGTCTTCATAAATGACCTAGATGAGGGGATTTAAGGGGTGCTGATAAAGTTTGCAAATGATACCAAGCCAGAGGGAATTGCTAATACTTTGATATATAAATTCAAGATTCAGAAGGATGTTAACAGACTTGAGCACTGAGACCTATCCAACAAGATGCAGCTCAATGGCAAGAAAAGTAAAGTCCTTCACTTAGGCAGGAAAAAAAAAAACAGGTTCACAGGTACAGCATAGGCAGAACCTGACTTAACATTAGTGCTTATAAGATGGATTAGATGTCCTGATGGGCCACCACTTAAATACAGGTAATCTTCAACCTATGGCCGTAATGGAACCTAGAATTTCCATTATAAGTTATGATGGTTGTAGGTTGAAGCACCTACATGACCAGACCCAGTTTGATGACTTTTTTTTGAGGTGGTTGTTAATTAAACTCCGTAATTGTTAAGCAAATACCATGGTGATTAAATGAATCAATGTGTTCCAATGGGCATTTGACTTGACAGACTAGAACACTGGGCCATATCTAACAAAATGATATTCAATGTAGAGAAAAGTAAAGTCCTACACTTAGGCAAGAAAAACCAAAAGTGCACATATAGACTGGGTGAAACCAGGCTCAATAGCAGTAACTGTGAGAGGGATCTTGGAGTCTTAGTGGATAATCAGCTAAATATGAGCCAGCAGTGTGCAGCAGCAGCCAAAAAAGCTAATGTAATCCTAAATTGTATTAACAGAGGGATACAATCAAGATCAAGGGAAGTACTAATACCACTCTATAAAGCCTTAGTAAGACCACACCTAGAGTAATGCATCCAGTTTTGTTCACCACATTATAAAAAAGATGTTGAGACTCTAGAAAAAGTACAGAGGAGAGCAACTAGGATGATTAGGGGACTGGAGGCTAAAACATATGAAGAATGGTTGCAGGAACTGGGCTTGGCTAGTCTAGTAAATAGAAAGACCAGGGGAGACATGATAGCAGTCTTCCAATAGTTGAGGGGCTGCTACAGGGAGGAAGGGGTCAAGCTATTTTCTAAAGCGCCTGTAGGCCAGACAAGGAATAATAGATGGAAACTGAACAAGGAGAGATTTAACTGGAAACAAGGAGAAACTTTCTGACAGTGAGAACAAACAACCAATGGAACAGCTTGCCCTCGGAAGTTGTGGGAGCGCCATCACTTGAGACTTTCAAGAAGAGATTGGACTGCCATTTGTCAGAAATGGTGTAGGGTCTCCCGCTTGGGCAGGGGGTTGGACTAGATGACCTACAAAGTCCTTTCCAATTCTGATTATCTGTTAAATCTGTTAAAAAAACGATGTAAATCATGATCACAAAGCTGTGGAATGCTGCAACAGGCCATAAAGGTTTTGGAGAGAGATCATAACTTTGAATACAGGTCGTAAGTCAAGTACTGTGTGAATCAGTAGTGTGTTGCAGCTGCCAAAAAAGCCAATGCAGAGAAGTAGTATCAAGATAAAAGGAAGTGATAGTACTACTCAATACCGTACGGTGAGACCACATTTAATATTCTGGTCACCACAATACAAATAAAATGCTGAAAGAGTGCATTGAAGAGCAACAAATATGATAAGCAGTCTGGAGATTAAATCTGATGAAGAAAACTAAAGAAATTGATTTGTTTAGCTTAATCTTCTGATTGAAGGGAAACATGATAGCATTTTTCCAATATTTGAGGGTCTGCCACAGGGAAGAGGGTGTCAATTTATTTTCTATAGCACCTGAGGGTAGGACAAGAACAATGAGTGGAAGTCATCAGAAGGAGATCTAACCTGGAATCAAGGAGGAATTTTCTGACAGTGAGAACTTTTAAACAATTGTCTCCTGGAGTTGTGGGTGTTCCATTGCCAAAGTTTTCAAGAAAAGATTGGACGCCATTTGTCTGAGATTTGCACGAGGACTCCTGCCTTGGGCAAGGGGTTGGCCTAGATCTCCAAAGTCCCTTCTAATGCCTATAACCAGCATCCGGGGACAGGGACATGCCAGGTTCTGCAGTTAATCAGAACTGATCAGAACAACCAAAGCAGAATTAAGTACTGAAGACCATTCTCTTTGGAAGGCTCAAGAAGGCTCGGGTCAAGGAACTTAGTTATGAACCAAAGCTGGAAAACATGGGCTTGGGATGCTTTTGCCATAGCCTGGGAATGGGAGGAAGATGGTGCCACATTTCTGCACTCTGCGGGTGGTGAGCAGTCCTGACTAGTTATGGAGAAAGCAGAAAGTCCAGATCTGTGCACATTTTCCTGCTCCAGTTCAAAAGTATGCTTGTTCACTCAACATCAGATTAAATGTTCCTATCCATTTCAGCCAGAGTGCTCTTATTTTGGTGCATTCTAATCTCAGCAGTTCTTCAGCTACTTCGCAGAAAAAGGACCACCTCTGCAACTGAGCCAACGCTTAGCATTAACTCTAATATTTTTAAACTCTCTTTTAAGCTATTGATAATACAATCTTTACAAACTTTGGCTTTGTAACCCAAATGTCACTGGTTTGAAACCAGGGTTTTTTTCCCTGAGTTTTCTCCTTTTCTATTCACTTTATTATTGTTATTATTTTTCTGTATTTACTGTAATTTCCCAATTTAACTGATTTGCCAGTCCCTTGTAATAAAAAGCATTCACGCTCAGAAAATTTCAAATAATTTTCAGTTATTTGGGGCCTTGGGTAAAAGCTTGCAAAATCTATATATCTCTTAGTATAGTTTGGTGTAGTGTGTGTGTGTGTGTGTGTGTGCACGCGCGCCCCTTATAGTACAGGGGACTTGTCCAATGGGAGAACACAATGGCCTGCAGTCCGGACTGTGATGGTATATAGGAATGACCTTGGGAGACAGATAGAAATGCTGCAGGCTAAACAAAGTTTGGATAAGTGGCAGTTAAGTTCCGCAGAAGGAATGAAGGCTTGCAACCATCTCAGAAGAAACCTTCCCTAGTTTCTTAGGCTGTAAAAGCAAGGGGAGAAAGATGTACTTTCACACTTTTCTGTTAATGTAAGCTAACAATAAGGGTAGAACTAGTACTCCTGGCTGGGCTTCTTCTCTGGGCTAGTTTGCAAGGCTATCAAAGAGTGAATCCCCTGTTGCTAGAGCACCTCAGTCCAGACAGATTTTATTAAATTGGCTTAGCTTCAAGTCATCATGAGCATAGGACAAAAGTTGTTGAAATATTAAGTGCTGATAAGATAGATAGATAGAATACTTTATTGGCCAAATGTGATTGGACACACAAGGAATTTGTCTTGGTGTAAATATTCTCAGTATGCATAAAGAAAAGGTACATTCATCAAGAATCAAGAATCATAACGTACAACATTTAATGATAGTCATAGGATACAATCAACAATCAAATCATACTAGGAAACAGTCAATATAAATCGCAAGAATACAAGCAACAAAGTTACAGTCCTACAATCACAAGTGGGAGGGGATGGGTGATAAGGAGTGATGAGAAGATTAACAGTAATAGTACTGCAGACTTTGTAAATAGTTGAACAGTGTTGAGGGAATTATTTGTTTAGCAGAGTGATGGCTTTTGGGAAAAAACTGTTCTTGTGTCTAGTTGTTCTGGTGTGCAGTGTTCTATACTGTCGTTTTGAGGGAAGGAGTTAAAACAGTTTATGTCCGGGATGTGAGGGGTTTGTAAATATTTTCACAGACCTCTTTTTGACTCGTGCAGTATACAGGTCCTCAATTGAAGACAGGTGGATAGTAATTGTTTTTTCTGCAGTCCTAATTATCCTCTGAAGTCTGTGTCTCTCCTGTTGTGTTGCAGAACCAAATCAGACAATTATAGAGGTGCAGATGATAGACTCAATAATTCCTCTGAAGAACTCTGTAGAAATGAGCCTTACGTCTCATACTTTACTGACTGTAGATCTTCAAGAATTAGATAGACCATACTGGCATGGAACAGATCACATGGATGGATGGAAAATCCCTGTATTACAACATGAAACATGGCCTTTGTGGCATACATATTCAAAACTGCACATCTGAGGT
Organism: Pseudonaja textilis; assembly: GCF_900518735.1. The sequence goes on along the minus strand of NW_020769314.1, from coordinate 33,414,782 downwards.
TTATCCTTGCCAGAGTTCTCAAAAGCATACTTTGAACAGTAAGATCAAACACTACTGAAACATTCAAAAGTTCCTTCGATTGCTTATTTGTATCCCACAACTATCATTAAGTGTTGTACCTTATGAATCTTGAGGAATGAATCTCTTCTTTTTATGTATACTGAGCATAATCACCAAGACAAATTCCTTGTGTGTCTAATCACACTTGGTCAATAAAGAATACATTCGTTCATTCATTCATTCATTCATTCATACACTGCTTTTCAGTTCCAAGCATAAATAATCGATCAGAATTGTTTTGGTCCCTAATCCATGTTAGACACAAAGCTGAACAAGATCCAGATCATCAGGAATTTTTGGGCATTACCCTATATTATTAAGCCAAAAAAAGAAATATGCTTCTCAACAGTCCCATCCTAAAGGTCCATTAATGAGAGATTTGTTTCCCAGAAGAGCTACTCTTTCTGAAGCTTCACCTTAAAGGAATTATTTTAAAATAATCATTATATGGTATAATCCTTTTTGGGGAGTCATTTAGGGCTTAAATGCATTGAGGCTATAATTATATATGTTAATCAGCACTCTTGGAGTTTGTTTTGCTTTTTCTTGTGATTTTTCTCGAACTGAAGTTGGATGATATATACTTACTAGAAGTCAATCTCATTGAATTCAGTGGCCTTTAGAACTCTGAATACACACAAACAACACATACAACTATGCTGTGTATACTTGCCTGGGCAGAGCCAGAGCTGCAGCTGCCTATTTAGAAAATTCCAAGCAGTTTGTTGGCACTCCATTAATATGTAATTGAGTAATGAACAAGCTATGATTGCTCCAGTTAGGGCAAGGTGTGGAACCATGTGCACACTTGTTTATCTTGGCCCTGCCTTTTCTCATTTAGACAGCAAATTGTTTCATTAGTGACCTTTTCCTTCTCAATTTCTTTGATTCTACACAGCACAATTTGGATTCATTCTAATTAATCTGATCTCATTTGTTAGGATCACAAAGCTAACTTTCATGGCACAATTGTTCACACAAAATGCCACACGGATGAATCTAGCTGTCTAGCTGATACAAGTAGGGAAGATAGGGAATTAGTCCTTCTTCTGTATTAAAATTGCCTTTTTAAAGTAAAAAAAATCACAACAGTGACTATGAAGTGTTAAAAGTGCATCTATCTCTCTATCTCTCGCTCTATCTATCTATCTATCTATCATCTATCAATCAATCTATCTATCTAAAACCAACCAACCAATTTGACGGAGAGAAAGAAATTGAGTTTTTTAACAATAGGTTCTATTGACTTGTATGTAGGGTAGCATGTATTTAATCCTAATTTGGGTAGCATGTATTTAATCCTAATTTTAAAACCAGCAATTGGGGCACTTTGTAAGAGAGTATAATTATGTGCATTATTATTCTGCATTGTTCCTTAGTGCAACTCAGTTAGTACAGAGTTGGTGACTTATAATAAAAAGTATCTTTAACTGAGAGTACAAAAAGAAGAAAGCTTTGTTTTTCTCTACCCTAGGATGAAAGTTGCCATGAATATTGGCTTTACTTCATTAAAGGGGTTTTTTTCTGCACCAGGGAACTTAACCCAGTTCGTGATGCTTCAGGCAAACAACACAACAATAAGTGCATGATGTGCCTACAGCAGTTGTGAGTAGATGATAATGTGATTGGTTTTCAACTACATTGGATTACTGTCTGCTGAAAAGTTAAAAAATGTCTTATACTTTTTTGTGCAGCAAAAATGGAGGTAAGATGAATTCTCTTGAACAGAGACAGCCACAATATGGAAACAATGAGGTGAGATCAAATTTTACCCAGGTTTCTCTATCACCATTACCATTACCTTTCTGCATTTCTTGCTCACAATGACCAAGATGAAGAAAAACTACATGCATCCCAGACATATTCTAGCACAGTGGTTGCCAACCAGTGAGCTAGGGACCACTGGTGGTCCATGAGAAAATTTCGGTGGTCTGCAAAGAAGTGTCATTCCCAAAGCACCCCCCAAAGCAATTAATCCAGGCTGCATGGGAACACAAGGCTGTGCTGTCCACATGGCCCGCGGGAACACAAGACTTGCATCCCTTGCATTGCGAACAACATGAGGTAGTGAGGGCAGGAGGGAAAGGGTGGAGGGGGGGAACTTGCCCCACTCACCCCACACGCCTCTCCTGGCCACCGGGCTGCTTCTTTCTACCTCTTTCTTCTTCTGCTTTTGGCTGCATGCAAGGAAAGCAGCGGAAGTCTTTCTTTTTCTCCCCCAAACTCTACCAGAAATGAATCTTTGGAACCCTGCAAGGCATCCTACTCCAGGAGGCTGCATCAGCAATGACTCATTTCTGGTGGAGTTTGTGGGAGAGAAAGAAAGGCTTTTGCTGCTTCTTCTGCTTTCCTTGCACGAAGCCAAAAGTCTCTCCCCCCACTCCCCACTGGAGAATGGATCTGGAGATGGTATCCTACGATTCCAAATAAAGAATGATCGATTGGTAGGAAAACGGGGTGGGGAATTTTCCTGCAGAATTTTGGGGGGATTTTCCCAGGGTCTCTGGTCCATAGGATTTAAAATTATGAGTTTGGTGGTCCCTGAAGTCCAAAAGGTTGGTGACCCCTGTTCTAGCATGCTACACACCATCAAGAGATTTCAGTGTCCTGCACACACTCAAAGATTTTGATTACATTACACCATATATGAATTAGATTATATCAGGGGAAAAGAGTGTGGGAAAGAAATAAAATATAGTAAACCAAAGAAATTAAAACCATTGAAAGTGAAAAATAAACAATAACTAAAGCTAGTTTATACCCAAACCAATCATTATACTTCTCCACACTTTTCTATCCTTGCAAATTGCAGCCCATTCTTATTTCATGTTGTACAGGAAACATCTGGTTTGAACTTTTCCTGCCCTGCACAAAGGCCTATTCACTTTCCAAATTTTGCCCAGTGTCACCTCTTGTATCCTTTAACCAGTCTTCTGCCGTGCAACTTCCCTTGTATTTTTTGCATTCACTCCTGCTATCTTTCATTTTGTACAAGGGAAAATAAGGGTATTCTTCCAATTAGAGATACCATCTTCATGCAAATCCTTTACCACTTGTCACCATTCTCACAATTTTGGTTATCTCCTTTCCATCCATTTTTTCCCCATGGACATTAACATATATAGCATTCATTTTAATTAAATTCTATGACATCAATCTCATCCCCATATCAATCTCTAAAATACACTTCAGTTCCAATTCATTTCATCTCTTCAATTCTTAATTCTGCTGAGGGTTCCTTCTTTAAGTTCCCTTTCACCTTTCATCAAAATGCCTCTGAATTTCCACTGCTTATTATAATGTGAAATTACTCGTTCTTTTTTATTACAGTATTTGCAATTATCTTTTCCTAAACAACATATATTTCCTTCCCATTTTAAGCAGCAATTATTTTTATGCATTCATTTTTTCTCACCCAGAGCCTTTTTAAGAGTTCCTCTAGGGAGAACTCCATACCTTCCATGGCGGTCTGTAACGTAATTCTTTTTACTCTGTTTGAGATAGCTTCTATATCTAGCATTCGTTAGTTTGGGATGGGGAACATTTTCATCAATAGACCAATAAACCAATAGGCCATTTTGATCAATAGACCAATAGTCCAATATTACTAGATGCAATCGAAAACCAGTATACTCCAAAGGTGTTCTCTAAAGCCTAGGATCCCTAATCTAATGACCATCTTGCAAGCCAACATTCTATTGTCTTAATGTAACAACCAGGGGGCATATATAGCATACTAGCACACACAGGTAGTCCTCAACTTCCAACAATTCATTTAGTGGCTATTTAAAGTTACAACGGCACTGAAAAAAGTGACTTATGACTTTTTCAGTTATGACCTTTGAAGCATCCCCATGATCATGTGATCAAAGTTCAGATTTTTATTTATTTTATTTATTTATTTGATTTGTCAATTGCTTACAAGATAATAGGTATAAGTATAAACATGAGCAAGAATACAGGACATAGGTATGATTAAATGGGGACAATAGGATGGGAGGCATGATTGTGCACTTGTGCACGTCCCTTACAGACCTCTTAGGAATGGGGTGAAGTCAATAGTGGATAGTTTGAGGTTAAAGGAGTGGGGGTTCAAGGATGTAACAACAGAATCAGGTAGTCCATTCCACGCATTGACCACTCTGTTGCTGAAGTTGTACTTTCTGCAATCAAGTTTGGAGCAGTTAACATTGAGTTTGTGTCTGTTGTATTGTTGCGATTGAAGCTGAAGTAGTCATTGACTGGTAGGACATTGTAGTAGATAATTTTGTGTACTATGCTTAAGTCCAACCGTAGGAGTCATAGTTCAAGATTGACAACTGATGCTTGACAACTGGTTCATACATATGACTGCTGCTGTGTCCCAAGGTCATGTGATCCCCTTTTGCAACCTTCTGACAAGCAAAGTCAATGGGGAAGTGAGATTCACTTAACAACCAGGTTACTAACTTATCAACTGCACAGATTCACTTAACAACTGTGACAAATAAAATGGGGCAAAACTCACTTAACAAATGTTAACAAATTTCACTTGACAATAGAAATTTTGGGCTCAATTGTGGTTGTAAATTGAGGACTACCTATATACATCTTGTATTTAAAAAAATATGCTCGTCCTGTTTAAGGTACTAAAAAAATCTCATTCATTAAATTACATACAGACTGAATTATCCTTCTTGGTAGCAGGTACTATGTAGGTTTAACAGGGAAGCTTAGGTTAAATAAGTTCAGTATCATTTTTAAATCTGCATCTTTGTCTAATTATTTATGATATCTGTTATAATTCAACATGAAAATATATATATCTATACTGTATTTTCATTTCCATCTTCTATCTAAAGCAACAAGTATATAATGATCTGTCATAGTGCATGAAGTTCATATTGTGGGCCCTATTCATATTCATTGCATTTATTTTGCAACACTTATATTTTCATCAGCAATTGAAGCAGAGATGCGCATTCTCTGGATTATTCTCATGATATTGCTTACCTAGCAATTGCTACTATGATTAGAGAAAATTGACTGTATTTCAAGCTTGCTGAAATAAATTTTATTAACTGGATCAATGGCACACTTTGAGTACCCTTTCAAAAGAATGATAATTCGACTTGATATCAAGACAAGACCAAATGATCCATTTAATGATCCCATGGAAGGTTCTCAGTGACTAGTGACATGGTTGACCTTACAATATACAAAGTTAATGTACAACAAAGATGCATTTGCATAATAGTTTCTAAGAATCAGTACAAATCATTTCATATTCTTTTTCTCCAGAAGTTTGACAATTGCTATGAATATCGGTCACAGATAGGGCCAAATGGAGAACTCACTTGCACACGTGAGAATGATCCAGTACGTGATGATTCTGGCCAGACTCACAGCAACAAATGCATCATGTGTGCAGAACAATTGTAAGTGCTTTAACTAAATAATGATATTTATACTGTGGGAAGAAATATCCATCTGGTTAAGTTCCAAGCTGGGAGAAGGACACTGGAAACATGGAAGCTGATTGGAAAGAAGGTTTAATGAAGAACAGAACCACCAAGCATATGTGACTGACCGCATGGAGTTGAGAGTGAGAGGGGTTTATACCTTCTCTTGGGCTTTGCACTTTGCACTTCCTGTTCCTGTGCAAGAACATGTACTCTATTGGCTACTCCCATGGGGTAGGAGTTATGTAGGGGTCATAGCTGGCTCTATAGGCAAAAGGGGAAATGTAAATCCTAGGTGTTTGTTTGAGATCCCAGGTTTGGTTGAAATTTGGGGTAATACAATGAGAGGGCTTGTGTTCTGAAAGGATATTGGCCAAGTCCTATTGTGGCTTAATGGCTTTGTCCTGTGTTGGATCTTGAGTGAGCACTAATCCTGCCATTCTACTTAATTCTGCCTTTGTTTGGGCTTTGCTGCAGGGAGTTTCAAAATATACTGTCTTGAATGGATTACCAAATCTGTATTTCTGAAAGACTGAGTCTGCTTTGCCTTTAAAAAAAAACATATCTCTCCTTTTCTCCCTTTGGGAAAATATAATATTCTGCCTTTTTAATATTTCTCCAAAATATTTCATTCTTCTAGGAGGGGGATAGGTGCTGATTTTCTACAATACATAGAAGAAGAGTACATAAAAAAAACAATATAGTCAAGTCTGTGAAGAATGGAAGTTTAGTAATGCCTTTAGATCTCAGCCTTTTCACCCAGAGAGAAAGAGAGGGAAAAATTATTAGAATCTGCATTCCAGGCATATATAGTCCCAGGATGGACTGTGACAAGAGTCATTAATTCATTATCTTCGATGTCCATTCATTGCTTACAAAAATCTCTGCCTGAAGTATCGACTTTGGCCAAGTAATAGAACTCAAGACATTCCTAGAGACTTTTCCAAAGCAATTCTATTATTCAGTATATACGGTGTTCTGAGGGAGAGCAATAATAATAATTTTTGCAAAGAACTAATGATTTTTAATGGGCTGTTTAAGCTGGTCTTGTCTTTCTCTTTGTTTCCATTTTTGTATATTGCTTTGGTGTGTTTTTATACTGCTCTTGTACTAAACATTTTGAGTTCCAACAAGTGTTTGGACTATGAAAACCAAATCCTGATCTTTGTGTCTTCTAGCAAAAGAGAAGCAAGACAAGGGAAGCTTTTTGGTGGAAATGGAAAAGGACAACCAAGCCCATATTCAAATGGCAACACAGCTACTCAAGGGGATTATAGGCAAGGAAACCTGAATGAGGTGAGAGGGAATATTACTCAAACTTCTACCTGGCCATTACTTCCACAACCGTGAAAACAGATTCTTTTTCTCATTTTGTTTTGTTTTCAATGGTTCATTTGTTTGTAGCATTTGTGTGACATTTGTGGCAGAGATAGCTCAAATACTACATCATAACAATCATAGCCTCAAAAGCATTTTCAGGTTAAGGAAATTCCATTATTTTCAAAGGAAAACAGAGGCATCATATCAAAAATGGTCCTTTGCAGCAGTTCACGATTGGCAGTCTGGGATCATGTGGCAAGCAGTAGTATTTTAGAAGATCAACCAAATACATTATGATATGCTGGGAGATATCATAACAAAGAAAATTCCGAATTCAGTTTCAAGGAATATAAATATAATATTATGGTGAAGACTCACCTCATAAGGGAAGAGAAAATAGACGGTATGTAAAGATATTTATTTATTTATTTATTTATTTATTATAAAAGGTTTTTCTTTATTAAACAAATAAATACAAACACAAACAGATTTTACATTTAAAAGATATTTATTTAGTTATTATTTGTTTGTTTGTCAAACATGTACAAGATAACAAGTGCAGGTATGAACATAAGCATGAACAAAGGAAGTAAATACAGATAAATGGGGATAGTAAGACAGGGAGGGTAGGCATGCTGGTGTGCTTATCCACACTCCCTTTAAGGACCTCTTAAGAATGGGGTGAGGTCCACAGTAGTTTGAGATTGAAACTGTGAGGGTTTGAGGCTGTAATAACAGAGAGAGCATTCCAGGTGTTGAACACACTGATGCTGAAGTCATAGTTTCAGCAATCAAGTTTGAAGCAGTTTACCTTGCGTTCATATCAATTATTTGCCCGTGTATTATTGTGGTTGATGCTGAAGAAGTTTTATTTATTTTAAAATAAAAATGTAGTTACATCTGAAAATGGACAAATGGACACTTCCTATTCTCCTGTGAGAGTCTTGCTTGCATGGTGGAAATTCACATTCAACAACTTCCAGAAAAATCATATTTTTTGTGGTGGCTCTTGGTGAGGAATGCCCACATTTGAGAAGATTATTTTGAATGAAGTCTTTTCAGAGGGAAATGAATAGTTATCTTGGAGCTGAAGAGAGATAATCATCACCATTTGCATTTCAGAAAGTGGAAACTTTTGGACCCAAACTATTTTATAATATAAGCTGTATTTTGAGAGCAATGTACATGTACATATGTAACATGCATAAGTAGCTTAGAGGCAAGATCAGGCTGAAGACTGCAGAAAGCTGGAGGACAGGAAGCATGAAATATTACTAGAAAAGAACACAAATGCTGTTCCATTTTTTCCCCATTCAAGAGATGGTCTGAGAAATAAGATGATTGGATGGCTCGAAATTTCTCTAGGGGAAGAAATAGTTCTCCAGCAACTATTCCAAGAGCAGATTTCTCTGGACTAGAGTCATTGCTCAAAAACCAAAATGGGAGCAGGGCAGAGGGAGATTTCTCTCATACTGATTTCTCTTGAGATATAATTGAAAGATGGGGAATCAGAGACATTGCAAAGAAAAGTGAAGAAAGAACAGAATTCATACCAGAATTTTACCAACATTTTCTTTTTCAAGACATTCTATAGCAAATTCTATTTCTTCAAATTGAATGAGAATAGGTAGCAGTAAGACTGGAGATTTATCTTCCTAGTATTAAACAGAAGTGCTGTCAACTTCCAGCAATATAAGAAGTAAATGTGCCAAAATTATGACCAAAGAATTTGTCTGAACATGGGAGCCTGTCAAAAGACATACAAATCCAGACATAATGACTGTTGTTCATTTCCGGTTCTTAATTATGTTGGAATAAAATAATGAATTTTTATCTTCAACTTCTCCAAGATGTTGCAATTAGAATTTCCAGAATTCTCAGCCAATGCTGCATAGCTGTAGCCGCCAAGTGGGAAAAGCTGGTAATAGCAGAATTCAGTTCTCCCCGTCTCTATGGATCCTAGCTTCAATAGTGTGAAATCTAAAAATGAATTTCAGTGTTGTTACTTCACAGTAGTCTTCTTAAATTTCTTCGCCAAAGTACAGAAATAATCCTGGGCACCTATACATATTGGCAAAAATATGTAACTGATCTAATATATATCAATTTCACAGAAGACAATGTTGAAAAAGCACTACACAATCTAAAACCATACATCTCTATTGGACCGGACGGATTATGTGCCTACTTCTTAAAAAAGCTATGTTTTTTGTTTCTTTTTGTTTCTTTGCCTATTAACTTTATATTCATCTTCTGAGATCTGAAGTATTTTGACTACAAGCTGGTTTTTCAACTCCTTTCATTGTCATCTTGAGATAGTTTCAGTAAGTGTAGTTTTTAAAAGGAAATGTTTGGTTTACAAATTCCATTCAGTTTATGGAAAAAAGGGTCCTGTGACATAAAGATGACCAGTGAGGAATGGGAGGATTTACATTCTTTGTAGTCACCTGGTTGTTAGCACTCTGAGAGTCATGGAGTCCACTTGAGGGTTTATCTGTATCCTCAGAGTCACCTGAATCAGAATACAAATGGGTGTGGAACCTTCTTGGGATGCTGAAAGAGCTCCATGGTAAACAGGAGATACATGGTGTTGTATTCCTCCCCCTCTACTGTAGGAAGGCTGTTCAATTTTAATATAGATGGCCCCATTGACTCCTCTTTTAAACCAGTGGTCCTTTCCATCCAGAATGTCAACTTTGCTATCTTCAAAAGAGTGACTCTTGTCTTTCAGATGCAGATGGACTGCTGAATCCTGTCCTGATGAGTTTGTCTTCTATGTTGTGCCATGTGTTTGTGAAGTAGTTGTTTTGTTTCCCCAATATACAGGTCTATGTGTCTCACTGCATTGCATTGACTATGCCACTTGTTCAGTTTGTGTATGGGTGTGTTTGTCCTTGGGGTGGACAAGCTTCTGCCTTAATGTGCTCCTGGTTTAAAGTGTGCACATATATTGTGTTGGCTGAGGATCCTCCCAAGCTTTTCAAATATTTCCGCAAGATATGGAATGACAACATTGCTCCATTTATTGTTTTCTTCTTTGTCTGTTATGGAGGAGCTCCTGCTGGATCTTTTTGTGGACAAATCCAACAGGTGCTCCTTCATAACAGACAAAGAAGAGAACAACAAACAAATTTCTCCAGATGGTGCATAATTTAAGGACATTTTATTACATTTTGTGTAACTTGTTTTTTTTTAATTAGTAAGTTCCCAAACTTGATATATAGAATAGCATAGAATAGCATAGAATAGCATAGAATAGCATAGCATAGCATAGCATAGCATAGAATAGAATAGAATAGAATAGAATAGAATAGAATAGAATAGAAT
>NW_020769314.1:33372953-33404624 GCF_900518735.1 Pseudonaja textilis | reverse complement strand
ATAGAATAGAATAGAATAGAATAGAATAGAATAGAATAGAATAGAATAGAATTCTTTATTGGCCAAGTGTGCTTGGACACACAAGGAATTTGTCTTGGTGCAAATGCTCTCAGTATACATAAAAGAAAAGATACATTTATCAAGAGTCAAGAATCATAAGGTACAACACTTAATAATAGTCATAGGATAAAATAAGCAATCAAATCATACTAGGAAACAGTCAATATTTGCCTAATATCAGTTACTTCCACCAGTAAATCATTTTTGTTATTTTTTTCACCACTCCAACTCTATTATGCCTTTTTAGAGGTACCTCTTTCAAAGTCTTCTTTCCAAATGTCCTACCTACTTATTTTGAAATACTTAAGTCATAGGGGATTCAATAGATAACAGATAACAGATAATCAGAGTTGGAAGGGACCTTGTAGGTCATACAGTCCAACCCCCCTGCCCAAGCAGGAGACCCTACACCATTTCTGACAAATGGCAGTCCAATCTCTTCTTGAAAGTCTCAAGTGATGATGCTCCCACAACTTCTGAGAGCAGGTTTTTCCATTGGTTGATTGTTCTCATTGTCAGAAAGTTTCTCCTTATTTCCAGGTTAAATCTCTCCTTGTTCAATTTCCATCCATGATTCCTTGTCTGGCCTACAGGCACTTTAGAAAATAGCTTGACCCCCTTCTCTCTGTGGCAGCCCCTCAAATATTGGAAGACTGCTATCATGTCTCCCCTGGTCCTTCTCTTCACTAGACTAACCAACCCCAGTTCCTGTTTTAGTCTCCAGTCTCCAGTCCCCTAATCATCCTAGTTGCTCTTCTCTACTTTTTCTAGAGTCTCAACATCTTTTTTATAAAGTGGTGACCAAAACTGGATGCAGTACTCTAGGTGTGGTCTCACTAAGGCTTTATAGACTGGTGTTAGTACCTCACTTGATCTTGATTGTAGGCACAATAATTTTCATTTCAGGATGCAATGTTGCATGTCAACAAATTATTGCTTTCTTTCTCATGACTTTGTCTCTTAAGGAACCTTGCCCCTTCCTTCCACAATAAGCCTTATATAAAGCATATTGCCAATTTAGACAGGTAACAAGTATTAACATGTTAAAGGAGGAGACATTTTATAGTCCATTTAAAATGTGGCCTCCTACCCATATGGTTCAGCAATTTTGACAGATTTGTTTGTGATCCACTAATCTTTATATCTAACATCTCATTCCATTAACTATATTAGGATGAGAATCTCCTCCATGTTTACTTTTTTTTGTTTATTCTTCATCTTTTTTGGCTTTATTCTTTGTTTTTGTTTTCCACCAAGCTCTTTCCTAAGAATGTAGATTGTTCTAGACATTTCTCAAGGATTTCATAACAACTGCAACATTAATCTGATATGATTTGTACCACCCAGGAGTTTCTACCTCTATTAGAATATACTTAGAAATACTGGTTATGGAAAACAGGTACCTGCATATGTAAAATCAACATACATTAACTATCTCATAGTACCCGTTCTATTACTTGATTACCTTAATAAATATAAAACTTGTGAGTCATGGTCAAATGAAAACAATTCAGACATATTAGTGATCTCTTTCCATGGTTGCTGATGACTATGGTGAGAATGGAGCACCTGGGAACAATTCAGAGGTGGTATTCAGCAGGTTCTGACCAGTTCTGGAGAACCGGTAGCGGAAATTTTGAGTAGTTTGGAGAACTGGTGGTAACCTCCCTGGAGTGGGGTGAGAATGGAGATTTTGCAGTATCCTTCCCCTGCCATGCCCACCAAGCCACGCCCACCAAGCCATGCCCACAGAACCTGTAGTAAAAAAATTTGAATCCCACCACTGGAACAATTATATACGGTCTCTTATTCTGGCTGTCCATGTGAGACTTCAAGCAAATTGTAGACTGAGGACTGGATAGATAGAGACATTCTAAGCCAAGAACACATAATCCATAACTCAGAAAGTTTCCAAGGACTGCCTTTCCAAGATCAAAATAAGAGATGAATTTTACATAAAAGAGTTGGAGGAAACAAGTGTTGCTGTTTAAAATTCTGAACTTCTGAATATTGCAATTTCATCATCAATGAAATAACAAAATACTTCTAAGGTCATCTGTCTCGATGGACAAAAGATAATCACATCTTGTCTCTCAAGGTCTCCATTTGTTCACAAGGAAATAATATACAGTACTTCTTTATTAACAGAGAAATTGTGATCAGCGTGATGGTATGACTCAACCCAATGTGGGATATAACTCCTGCACAGGAGAGAAGATTCCACATGGTGATTACAGAACAAATACCAATTGTGGAGGGTAAGCATGCTAAGCAGACAAAGAACAGTGTAAGAGTAGCTATAGTGCAAAGGAGGAAACATAAAGAACAGTCAGTTTTCTATCAACCTGGCTTCTGACAATGTGATTTAAGTTCATGAAAGCACCTGGCATAATGAAATATTTCAGAAGACAATCTAGGAACTTGCTTTGGATTTAATTATTAAGATTTTATACTCATATTGTTGTTTTCAAAATTATTGCAATAGACCACATAATACAAACATGAAACAGTAAAAAACCAAAATCAAACTAAAATGTAAATCTGTCATAATTACATGTAGGTAGGGCCAGTTTATTCTCAAGGCCCTCCAGAAAGTATTTGTCTGTTCTGATTGGTTGCACAATCAGCAAGATATTTAAACAGGATTTGACTTTTTTATTCACCTATTGAGTCCTTCCTAAGTACCATGGGATAGACAGGTGTTATTGTTTCATGGTATTAAAGGCATAATCACAGGATGAAGGCTGTTTTAAGTACAGCTGTCTTTTGTAGTTGACCAATTATGATTTTATCAGTGCCAAAGGTGTCCAAATAGTGCTCCAGTTGTTTTGGAATTGCATCTAAAGCACTTATCCCTTACTTTCTATTTACTTTGTGTTCCCTCCAGTTATTGTTTACAGGCAAACCATATTTCTTGAGATTTTCCAATGCACCATTGTTACTTTTTTTTTTAATGCCATTGTTTCTAGTCAGTCTATGGGAACTTCTTGTAGCAGCTATCTAGGTGGTTTACTGTTTCTTCAGCTTCTTTGCAGAGGTGGTATTTGCTGTCCATTGCTCTCTTCTCAATTCTGGCTTTGTGTACACTTGTTAAGATTTGGTTTTTGTGCAGCCAGAATTAGCTTCTCTGTCTCATTCTTCAGCTTTTCTGATTTTAGCCCTTGCCAAATCTTGTTATTTCCCATCTTTATTATGCAGCTCAAGGCTGTATACACAATGATCCTTTCTGTTACACTCCCCCCCCCAATAATATAACTTCCAGAAGGCTGACAATGAGGCTAACTGCTTAATTTCCAGCAGGAGGTAGTTCATAATTTGATGGCTGAAACTAAAAAAAAACCCTTCCAGTCACTTGTCTTTCTTCATCTTAAATTTTAAAGTTCTTGTTGGAACAACCACATTTTTATTGGAGAAGGCAGTTCTGAATATACCTCAATCCCACACCATATAGGATCTGTGTAGACTAATACCAGCACTTTGAATCATACCCAGAAAATTTATTGTTGACTGATACAGGGATGATAAAATGAGTCTTATATACAAGTCATGCCTTTAATTTGGTAATATACAGGTCACTGCATTTTGTATCCATTGGAGCTCCCAAGGGAAGCTTCAACCCCATGTGAAGAACATTGCAGTAATCCAATAGCAATAGCACTTATCCTTATATTTAGCTCCATAAGGCTTTACAGCCCTCTCTAAGCAGTTTATAGAGTCAAAGTATTGCTCCCAACAATCTGGGCCCTCATTTTACCAACCTTGGAAGGCTGGAAGGCTGAGTCAATCTCAAGCTCATCAGGATCAAATTCCAGACTGTGGGAAGAGTTAGCCTGCAATACTGCATCCTAACCACTGCACCACCCTTTCCCATTGATCAGGTAACTCCTCTCAGGTAAGAGCAGAACCAATGAAACACAGGACCCCAGTACCCAATCCTTACAGGTGAGCTTGGATTCATCAGTTTCCCTTCTCAGGCTATAAAGTGCAAGCTACAAATCCTTGGTAGACAAGACCAAGAAACCAATTCCTTGGGAAGGCTAAAACTATTTTACTGTTTTATATTGAGATTAGCTCTAATAACAGAACCTTGCAAGCCTGGATATGCTTTACTTCCTTCTCCTTTTTATACTTCACTGAATTAGGGAGGTGTTTTCCTGATCCACTACCAAATAGTTAACTCGGACTTTAACAAATCCTGCAGGCCCTTTTGCCTATGCAATAGTTTCTGCACATCTCTATCAAAGTCAAGTTACTTAGTCTCTATGTCAGCACAATCCTACTAATGCTAGCATCTGAAGCCAATTCTTTCCAATCATGCTAGAACATGCTGTGTTGATCATGATGCAATGTTGCACATATCTTGACCACATCAGCATTTGGCATCGGTGAGATCATCATTGGATATATGTTTACCATTAGCCCTAAGTCATTCTCAAAAAACTTAGATAAATGTACATATTATTTCTTCTAGGACAGGAGACTCTTCATATAGTGTAAATTGTCAAAAAGATCTTTTAAGAAACAGAAAGAAAAGTGGCGCTACCACTGACAGCAAGGTAAAAGTCTTTCCTGATATAAAAATGGAATAAATATTTATCACTGGTCAAAAACCTGTATTATTTGGACAATATAATTGTAGTAAGATTAGCAAAGATTGGTGTTTCATGTTTCCAGAGTTGGTACTGAAAAAATAGCATTTATGCTTAAGTACAAAACACCTTTAAAAATGGACACACAATTCTGTTCCATACATTGTAGAACAGTTTTATTGATACTGTCACTGTTGGGCAGAAGTGTTGCCCTCTAGTGGCAGGAATCAAAGCAGTTCTATCATCTATTCAATTATTGGATGTTCTGTCAAAGATGATCTCTTCACAGGATATCAGCTGGATACAAAGAATGCAGGTGTTGTTGGGTAGGTAGATTTATTGATCCATCTGGCCTTACTTGGTATATAATGCTCTGGGATAGTAATCTACAATCTGTTGTCTGATCAACAGGTGGCAGTTTTGAGTTTATAGCTAATTCAAGACATTTTAATCAAGCAAGTATGAAGATTAGCAGTTATCCCTTTGGTTGATAACTTTCTATATGTTTCATGATCTCTCCCACATTTGCATTCTTTGGTTTGCAAACAGCTGAATGACAGTTATTTTTAAGAGACTTGCTGTTGATAGAAATGCAGTCTTGTGTATAAATGTTGACAAAGCTGGCATATATTTGACAAACTGTAGGAAATAATATAACTCTTCAAATTATATTGCTGACTAGTTGAGGAATCAGAAAGCAAAGACATTGACAGTTTCCCCCTCTGAAAAGATAAAATTTTGTATCCACTAAATGTAACAGCTGTTTTAAAGATATAAACAAGCTTAACTCCATTTACAAAACAAAGTAATAACATTTCTATACATATTCTGTACTATTGTCCAAAAAATCTTTGAACTGAAAATCGCTGTTGGGGAAAGAAAGGCCATTAAAATTACTGATCAGAAATACTAGCAGTGAACTGTTAGGATGTGCAGGTGTGATATTGATGTATAATAAGTACAATAAAAAGTACTGTTGTATGTTTTTGTAGTTTTGTTATTTTGAGCTGCTCAGAGTTATCGTTTAAAAGAAGTGACTGTACACATCTTTTAACTATTTCAAAACTTCCAAATTACAACATAAAAGAAAATTCTAACAAAAATAATGGCCCTAAATAGGTAACCTCTGCTATTTAGAAGTTGTTGAACAATGACTCCCACTATATTTTACCATTAGACATGTCAGCTGGAACTGCTGGAAGATGAAACTAGGCAATATTTGGTGGTGCACAAGTTATTGGCCGTAAAGCATTTTAGTTTTTTTTTTTAAAAAAAAACTAATTTGGGGAACAAGATTTTGATGATTTTGATCATGCTAAGAACTCTTCATCTTAGATGTTCTCAGAATGATATATACAGATCACTTTTCTTTAACCACTTAGAGCAGAGATAAAGATGTTACACTATGTCATGTGAATTGAGCTTTCTTTACATGACTTCCATTCCCAACCCAATGCCTACTTTCACACAATGTATATTCTATGTGGAATTGTCAACCACATTGACCACCAGGAGGTGCTATGTGATTGATTTCATACTACTGGGGACTTTTTAGATGTAGGTAGACAGCAGGTTCTATCTATGGAATTCAAGCTCTCTACAAGGAATTGAAGACTATTAGTGTGAGACTACACTGGATAGGACTGCAAACTTGCTTTATAATAGACATATTTAGATGAGCTTATTTGTATGTACTAATTCCATTACTAATTGAGGCCAGTTGCAAGAACTACATTGCTATATCTGTCCTTAGAGCTGGTTTTCATTATTTCAGCAAATCTAAAAACAGGCCAATGCTTGGAATGATCCTAGGTTGTTTTTTGTTTTTCTTTTTAGCTGAATTGCATTATAGTTCTAGCCAACCTTAAAAAAAACAAGACTTCCTGCCAGGCTTTGTGGTCTCCTGTTTGTGGCACTGATGAAAAAACGTACAGCAATACATGTTTCCTGTGCTTAGCAATTGTGTAAGTATAAACATTATTTCCTGTTTTACTATAAAGGTAATTTGACTCATGTATGCCTTTGCAGTAGGTTATTAATTGTGTTTACATTATAGCAAGCTATCTAATATTTGATTGGTGATTTGCTATGACAAACACAGAAAAACATCAATTAAAATGAAAATAATGCAGGATAAATGAGATGCACTTACAAATATTATCTTGATCATTATGCCTTTGGAGACTTGTTTAATGACTGGTTAAGATAAAAGTTGTTTCATAATGAAGAAGTGTATATGGTATTTATTTTAAGGCAGAGAATTGCAAAGATGATCTTAAAAACTCTAAATTTAATAGTGCTGACAAGAAACAATGACTGTAGAAATGTAAAGACATCAGCTCATCTTGTGTATGGATCAGGAACAGATTCTAAAATCTTGATGCAAAATACCAAGCATCCGTACAGTGACGAGTGAACTTGACTTGACAAATTGTATCATCCACTGAATAATGAATGGTGATAGACAATCTGAAAGGTCTGCATGCCAAGTCTTTAAGTGTCAGGTAAATTTATCTGGGTTTTGCAGCACAAAAATGTTCTTCAAGTATAGAGACTGCACAGGCACTGTGGAAGTCCCTTTGTTTTAGCATCCAGCAATAAGCTTTCCAACAATATTCCTCATGAATAAATCCTCAAAACTGACAACTTTATTTCCTGAAAACCTTAAAGATATATTAGAGCGGTACTAAACAATGCTTGGGATTTCCCTTGTAATTTCATTGTTCTTACCATTAAATGTTAGTTATTCTGTTTTGCACATCAGTTGGTGGGAAGATAACAGCTTAAAAGCATAATTTAAAAGACTAATGAAATAAGATAACTTAAAGCAAACGAGGGAAGTCCTTGCAGCTCCTAGAGATAGAAGATTTTTGCCAATAATGAATTGTGTGTTTGATCTGGTCATAACATAGTCATACAAGTCAAAAGGCAGCAGTATGGGGCTTGTAGTTACTAGGGTGATCATCTTCCTTCCGAGATATGCTTGCTCTCTCAGATAACTTCACATTGTTTTAAATTAAAAAATAGCTAAAATGTGATACATGATGCTTGTTTTTGCAAGAAATATCAGCATTCTAGAATGGGATCTTCCAAAATTTGATGATCTTACAAACCTGGAGAAATTTAGAAAGGAAGAATCCAAATTGTCATGCTAGATTATGCACAACAGCCAAGGTTTATAATGGTTACTAAGCCATATATTAACTCAAGAGGGTGTAATTATCCCAATTCTCAATGCTTCAGCTGAGATTTGGAATATTCTCCACTTTTAAACTGACATTTTTGTGTCTTCTGTAAATATGAGTGTGTCTGTGAGTTTTATTTGTTCTACAACCTAACATAACCATAGACTTTTTGACTGATTATCATAATAATTAGCTGAGATGATCAAAACTGATAATAATAGCACTTAATATGCTAATAGTAACAGCACTTTGTATGTTGTTTACAGGAATGCCAAATATATCCCTGCAATAAAGCATGAAGGTGAATGTACAGAAGTCATTCATGAAACGGTAAGACTATAATTTTAATGATGGTGCCAGAACTAGGAATATAATGCTTGGCACGCTTGCTTGGAATCTAGAAGTAAATACTTAGTTCAGTTGAGTTTATTTCCCCAAAAATATGCAACAGATTGTCATGTTAAATATGTATGTTGGGTGTTAAGATGTTAGAGGTTTTAGAGATGGGTATAAAGAGAAGAACCATAACAGAGAAACTGATATCAAACTCATCTTTGAAGATGTATAGAATGAACTAGAGAACTCTAATTGAAAAACTTAATTACTCCTATGAGACTTCTCCAATCACCCTTGTGCAACTGAGCAAAGAGAAATCCTAGCATTCAACCTAGTAGTACTAAGGTTTGTAAACTATCATTGGGAGGGTTCTTGTTTGAATGTTTTTTCTCAGCTGTCCTGGAATTAGAGAGTATTTATGAAACAAGTAGCCCTAAATGTGAACACTAAAGGAAACATTAATTTAATTAAAGCAATTTGCTGTGATAGTAACAATAGATATAAAAAGATAAACGTTCAAGTGTCATTAAAACTTCAGATAATATCTACCTATGGTTCTTGTCATAGAGAATTCTTAAATAAGAAGAAATTGGGGGCGGGGGCGGGTTAGTGTGCTGAATTCAGCTTAAGGGATATCAAGAGTGAGGTCAGTTCCATTGTGTCCATCCAACATATTTTGCAAATTTGGAAAATAAAATGCAACAAGACTTTGGCAGAACTTAATATTTGAGTTATTTCATTTTATTCCACCTGTAAAAAGGTATGCACCTTTTTAGTGGTGGAATGAAATGGAATAACTAGACTTGTTGCATTTTATTTTCCAAATTTGCAAAATATGTTTAATGTGGTAAGACACAGAGAAGAATCAAATCTAGTTGGATTCCACAAGTTGCCCATACTAGTAATTTTCTTTAGATTGATTGCAGCAAGTATCCCCAAACCAGAGGACAAGTACTTTGCAAACTGAGCCCTCCAGAAGTTTGTGGCACTGATGGTGTGACATATAAGAATGAATGTGCACTCTGCAATCAAATTATGTGAGTATATACTTATACATCTCCGCCTTACCTATAGTCATCTTGGACAATTTTGTCTAGCTAAAAGACAAATGTATTTGCCTTTGGTTTTTCCAGTTGGAACAAATGATTACTGAAGAAAGGATTGATTTTTTTTTTGTTTCACAATTTTTACTCTTGCACCTTTAACCATTGTGCCAAATTACCACCACTCCTCCCCATCAAAAACAACCAGGAAGTATAATGATAGTTAAAAATGCAGTATATACATATAGAAACTCCAGTTACAACTATAGGAATAAGAAAGATAAATAGGGTATTGTATAAAGAAAAGTTAAATGGTTGAACATAGGAGGTATAATAGAATGTATGATGTTGATACAACCAGTATATCACGGTTGTAAAATTGAAGCTGTAAAATAAAATGAAAAAAGGTATAACAAAATTTTATTTAAAAACAACAACGAAGAAGTATATAAACCAATTACTGAAATTTCTCAGACTACTTTGTCTGATTTATTTCTGCATATAGTGTCTTTTCCTTTTAAGAAGTTATCATACACACTTATATTATTACCCTCCTTTGTTATCCTCATGCAGTTATAAGGACAATAATATAACTCAGATTTTCCAGATGAAAGAAGATGCTGTCATGATTTGTAAAAGACATGGTTAGTGGGGCAGAAAGAGTCATCAGAAAAAATACAACTGAAATGTTTGAACTAAATTAGGATAAAGTACACTTCTAAATTTGGATAGTGGATTAGAAGTTCCTCTTAATGCTAAATATCTTCTGGGAAAAGTTTGGGATATTGTTCAACTGATTTAAGCTGGATTTACATTTGTAGAAATAGCCATAATATTCACAATATTATTCAATTTTAAAGTTACTGGGGATTTATCTGTGATCTTTCTATCTCTACTTCGTTTTTCCAGGAAAACTAAATCTGAGATTGGCATACAGAATATAGGACCATGCCCCAAGGTTTGTTCTGCTCATTCAATATTGATTAATTCCAGAACAGTTTATAGTAATTAAGAATGTAGCATGCTCCTATTTATTATAGTTATAAAGCCAGAAATAACAGAATCAGTGATTGTATGATATATAGCTAATAAAAAGAGACTGAAAATTGTTTCTAAGAAAATGAAAAGTTTGTATATTTTATGATTTTTTTTAAAAAAAATGTTTTTAGAAGATTTCAATACACATTTTGTACAAACCAGTCTGTTCTACCATATTTAAAAAAGTAATAGTAAGTTACACAATATTGTTTGGAAGAGATTTCTTCATATGCACATATCTATTGTGAATCCAAATAATCATAATTAGTTTTATAAACAACAACTTAGAAATATATTATTTTGTGGACAAATGGTTAGTGCTAAATTCCTTCTGTTTTCTCCAGAGGAAACTGTGAAGAACTGACATTCAACAAAACTGTTACAACTCAAGTGGTATCAAATCAGTCTTCATCCTATATTTAAAAAGAATATGACAAGCTTATAAGAAAAGGACAATAACCATTACATTGGGTGGAAATGAGAAGACATTGTCCAAAGTTCTATTTCAAGTTATCAGATCTACTCAAGTCAGTGGTTTCATTCTCATGACTACCACAGACTTGCTTGAGTATTTTTTCACATTAATAAATCTCATTATTCCTATTCAATAACGTAAACAAGGAAGTTCTCTATCATTTTTATTTTTGTCCATATTTTCCAGGCAAATGTCATTACTTTTTCTTCAGTTATTGTTTTTAATAAATTGTTCATGTAAACTTAATTTAGTGCAAATGTATAGGTGTTAAGAATCCCATTTAGCATTTGAACACACATATAATATCACATCAGTCCAAATGTTGAACTGATGTGCTATACATATCAAGCTATCAGTGTGCATGCACTCTCTCTCTCTCTCTCTCTCTCACACACACACACACACAAATATGTTATGTCTCCTCTTGGAAATTCAAACGAACAAACAGAAAGCAGCCGTTTCACAATCAAATCAAACTGAAGGAAATAACAAGATAACGGCTGGCAGAAACTGTTAGGACTCCCCTTCGAAATTCAAACAAACAGAGAGCTCTTTGCAGTAACGTCCTCATTCAAAATAGTCATTTTGTTCCTGGCGAAAAGCACCAGCTCAGCTGTGTCCTTTTATACCCATTAAGGCAACGTGCTAATTATCTGGCTTGCCCTTCAGATTAACGTTTCCTGGTTCTGACGTCAATCCACGATCTAACAGTCATCAGAGTCAAAACTCCCAACAGGACCGATCCTTCCAATCACAACACAAATATATGTAGTCTAATCGGTATGCTATCATCTGCCTGCTTCAAATAAAGGAGTAACATAAATTAGGACATTCGTGTTGACTTGGTGTCACCCAGATTAACAAGATTCACATCCCAACTGGAGAAATCAGGACAATCTGACAATAGATAGGCTACTGGAACAAAACCACATACATGGATGAGACAAGAGAACCTGGTATTGATGCAGTGTTCTTACAACAGTGCTACTACAACAGTAGACTTAATGAGAGGGATTTATGAAATGTATGAGGGAATTATGGATATACAGAAGATCCACACATGCTGAGAAGCAGCATTTACCCAGCATTTCAGTATAGGGAAAAGGAAACTAGTCTCACAACATGAGATTGTACATAAGGCCATGGAGAAATGGAGCCAAGATCCTATGGAACTTCCAAATCCAGACAGACAGGCAGGTATTAGCCAATTCACCAGACATTGTGGAAGCAGACAAGGATTGGAGACAGTGGTGGCAATAGATATAAGGGTACCAAGTGACAGCAATACCAGAAAGAAGAGTATGAAAAACTGCAGAAGTACCAGAGTCTGAAGGAGAAGAGATAAGGAAAGAAAAGGCCAAAGCAATCTCAATGGCAGCAGCACTCAGGGCTGTGATTCAGGGCTGGGAAAGTGGCTCAAATAGATGGTCTCAGAATGATATCAGAGCTCTGGGTCCAGAAGAATGCAATGCTAGGAAGAGTTAGATACTTCACAGAACCCTTAAACTCCCAGACCTCTGTTTAAAGACCAAGATTGAGGAAGATACTTACAACCCATAGGAGTGAAAAGGAATATTTTCAACTTCCTTCTCTTCCTTTCCTATTATTGAATGTGTCTTAAATCAATAATAATGAAGTTAAATTGTGTGGCTAATATTTCAGTATTTAATTTATAATCTAAATTAAGCAATGAACAAGGAAATTCTTATGAATTCTTACGAGGCTTAAAAAAGAAAATTCCAAACAAGAATGTTCAAATTATTCATATTTGTTCTCTTCATATTTGTCTCTTTCTTCTTCTCTTCTCCTTTTTACTGACTGCTGCAATAAAAGCTCTGCTATCCCAAACTTGGGGAGAGCCAATAGGTGCTGGGTAGCAGCCATCTGTGAAACGTGCATATATTTGTGGAAATAATGCAAGGGATTGGGTAATGTTTAAAGCCAATTGCCGGCCATTAACACCCAAATCAACCAATAGGAAGGCACCACATAAATACAACTCATAGAATAGCCAAAGCATATATTCCAATGGAGAGACATTCCCTGAATATAGGCTTCAGCATGAGTCCAAAAGCTCAGAAGAGTAAACTTCTGGTCCTGGTGACCGTCCTAGATCGGATCTTGCAATGTTTAAAGTTCTTTAATAGGGAAACCTGACATTCAGGAGTCAACAAGTCTCACACCAAGCACATTTGGAAAAGAACAGGCAACGTTGGTATTTCTCTATCAACGTTAGAAGTCTTTAAACCATGACTACAGAATCAGAGTATTTGCCTGAAAAATGAAAACATTAAATATAGTTGATATAGCAGACCTTGGTGAAAGACCTCTCACTTGGACCATTGCAATGTGCTCTACATGGGGCTGCCCCTAAGGATCATTTGGACATTTCAGCTGGTACAGAATTCATCTGCCTGGTTGTAAATGGTGTCGGTTACTCCACTATTGTTTCAGGGGCTGCATTGATTGATTGTATATTTTCAGGTGTAATAAAAGTTTAAAGCCATTCATGTTGTGCAACTGTGTTAACTGAGGGAGTGTCCTTTTTCCCAATTATTTCTACCAGTCTAATCTGGTCCAGCAGGATGGACATGCTCCTGGTCACATTACAGCTGGCAGGTATTAGGAGGAATACCTTTTCTGTCTCCGGAATACCCTTCTCCCAGGGATTAGGATGGATCTGACCCTGCTGGCCTTATGCCATCCAGACATTAATAAGCAGAACAGTAGAAAGATAATTTATCTTGATTCCTGGAAGAAGTAAAGTGAAATAAAAGTAATTTGAATTTTGTGATAAAGACAAAGATAATTTGAAGCCAGGAGTGTAATGTGCATGCTATTCTTTTGTACCTCAAACCTCATTGTGGATGCAGCAAGGGGCAAATTTCCCCCCTTTTCTCTTCAGCGAGAGAAGTGCTGTGTCTCAAGTTACAGCTCCTAACTCAGAAAGAACCAATTTGCAAAACAAAGGGAGGAGCCAGGTATGACCCATGTACCCATGTCTTCCCTCAGTTACTACCTACAAACTCCTTTCAAATGCAGATGAAGAGTCAAAAGTAGTATCTTCTTGTGTTCTAAAAGAAAAGCTAAATATGCTCTGCTCATTCAAACTGAAAAGCTTAGCATTTCTTAAGCTCTATGCTCCAGCTCAGAGGCAATAAAAGAAGCCTTTCCAGCTATTTTTACAACCACTCTGGCCATTTTATTGGGGGTCATAATTCATTAGTTGAAGGACCATCTTCAAAGCAAAGGAGCCCATTCCCCCCCTCCCAAGACACAAAGCTAATTCAAGCAACTATATGAACAAAGGAGCAATTTCTTTTTTGCTTAAAAAACCTAGAGTTTATCCATCTTTACTAAAAATTGTAAAAGTATAACTCTGCATGCAGCCTTTGGAGTGCTGTATTCATTTGATGAATTTCTCTTCCAGCGAGGAAGCAATAAATTCCTTTGGGGCTCACCCCCTACAGACTTAAGCAAAGCAGCCCACAGCACTATCTGGTGGTCTAGGAGAAATTTCCCAGAGAATTCAAAGACTTGTCTGCAAATTTTTATAAGAACTTGTTTACAAATTTTTATAAAAACTATAGGAAGTTCCCCAAATTTAACCAATGTTTAACCAATGAAAATTCCTTTTTTTAATTATTGTGGTAACATTAAGCAACTTAATGCAAGGTTCCAGTACTACCTGCAGCCTAACCTGTGCTTAGCAACAGTGTCTTCCAGACCTAGCAAGCAACACTAACAGGCAAACCTGCGTTTTGCTCTCATGTCTCCAGACTCAGCAACAATGCCTCCTATTGTGACAATTTGTGTAGCAAGCAACACTAACAGCTGCTTCCTGGTGAAGAACTTAAATTTCTGTTGGCATGGCTAGAACCATGGTCTAGCTACATGGTGAAACACATTTACACAGGCATACTTAATGACCCAGGCACCGCTCTAAAATGAATGTGGGATGCTTTGGACCGGAAATATGGTGAGGACACATTGATGGAATACTCGCTCCTAGAATGACTTTAGTTTCCTGTGTATCGCCATCCACAAAACTCGAAGACTAGAGGACTTTTCCAATATCCTTATGGAGCTGCAAACAGCCAAAGAATGTTCTGACTTACCAGGACTGGCTTGCCTTGATCTCTTCTTAACGCAAGAAATAATCATCGCCAAACTCCCAAAAGAAATATTAGAATGATGGATTATTTTGTCTGATGCCTTTCTGGCTGCAAACCGCAAAAGAGAACCACCCTTTGCCCTTCTCCAAGAATTTGTTGTCTGGCAAACAGAGTACTGCAACAGCTTCAGAAACCTCAGATGCAGATTCTTCCCAACTAACAAAAAACACAACCGAAACTGCACCTGCAAATCACTACAGATCACAACCACAATAACACACGTGACACAGAGGTTGCTACCTCCTCCATAAACAGTTCGGGAGAGGACTCATCAGATACAACCCAATTTAGATCTCTGACTACAAAGAGAAGCCAGTTTTGTCCTTTGCACCACACTCGACACTTGCTGAACAGGTGCCAGGGGTTTGCAGAGAAATCCCTAACCAAAAGGAAAGAGTTGATAAAAGAGCTCCAATTCTGCAACAAGTGTTGCGAATCCAAACACTCACCCAAATACTACACAGCCAAAGTGCAATGTCATATCTGCAAAAGTGACATGCATCCAACCGCACTGCATCCAGACAACGATCCACCACTGCAGACATCTCGTAACCCTCCTTTGCACAAGGAGCCTCAGCGTGCTACAGAAGCACAGCCAGAGCCAATGTCAATTGCATAGCAGTGTGCGATGGCACACCAGCCCCTCGCTCATGTCATCAGATCTGCTTAGCCAAAGTCTACCCAGATGGATGCCCAGGAGAAACAGTGAAGATGTACGTAATACTGGATCCTCAGAGCGATCGGTCACTAGCCAGGTCTGCATTCTTTGACCTCTTTGATGTTCAGAAGGAAGAAGTGCACTTCACGATATCAACGTGCACCGCACCAAGACGCACAGCAGGGAGGGAAGCTACTGGACTCTGTATAGAGTCATTAGATGGAAGTTCCCAGTTCCTACTGCCACCCGTGTTGGAATGGAATGGGATACCAGATGACCACAGCCACATTGCAACACCAGAAGTAGCTAGCAGCATACCTCACCTGAAGCATATGGCTCATCCATTTCCTGTCCTAGATCTTGAAGCCAAGATTTTGCTCTTGCTGGGATTCAATGCCCCTGATGCCCTAATGCACACTGAAGTAGTCAGAGGCCCGAGATATTCCCCCTTTGCCTTCAAGACAGACGTGGGTTGGGGAATCTCAAGACTTGTCAGTGTCGATCGGATGCAGGCCCCAACCCAGGCAGATGCCTTAGCACCATCCATTCCGAAAGCCTTCTGATGCCCTTTAGCACCATCGAAAACAAGAACGCCATTCCATCCTAAAAGGCCACCAGTGACCAGTACACTTTCCTTAGGATACCTTGAAATTGAAATGAGCCTCCTTGGTGCTGGCCCTGCAAGTCTATCATATTAAACCTAATTGTGGTGTTTATGTTGCATTCAGAAGCCTGACAGCCCATGGATAAAAGCTATTTTTCAGCCTATTCGTTTGGCTCATCACCCTCTGCCTTTTTGTCTGCAGCTGTCAAGCCAGCATACCATACCATAACACAATATGTAAGGGTGCTATCTGTCATAGTCCGGTAAAAGAAAGTCATCAGTTGTTGTTCCACCTGATATTTCCGCAAGACCCTAAGGAAATGGAGAGAGGGAGAGAGAGGTGGCTGGCTTCATCCACTTGTACCAGATGCATCAATGGAGCTAACTAACCCCACCACACACCGCTTCGACAGAAATGGCAAATCCGATAAAAGCAAAGGTAGAGGACTTTATATTTACACACATCATAACTGGTATATTAACAGTAGAGCTAGTTATACACACTGTTCTCTGGGTGTAGAATTCTTAACTGTAATTTGTTGGCCATTTTATTTACCTAGAGAGATTGTCATTATAGTTATCGCCACTGTCCTTGTCTCTCTGTGTCTCATCTCTCTCACCTCTCTCTCTCTTTCTCTCTCATATCTTTATCTCCCTCTCTCATCTCTCTCTTTTTCTCCCTCTCCCTCCCTCTCATCTCTACACCACAAGCCAAGCAAATACCTGGGCACAAACAGACCCCCCCCCCCGATACCTCCAGCTCAAACACCCCAACCAGGCACCCGGATGAAACCTAGCTTCCTAATAAATGATATCCGTCCATTTACTCAGAGCCAAGCCGCACTAAAAGCCTCCAATATAGGAAACACAATGTTGCCAGCCATTCAATCAAGACAAAAAAGATGCTACAAAACAGACAGAAGATATTAGAAACACCAATCAAGCAGAACACAGCAAACTCCAAGACCAATAAATAACAGACCAACACTCCCAACCAATCAGGATGAAGAAAAAAACCATTCTGGCACAGCAGTAGGCTAGCACCAAATTTAAAACAGAAACAGCTGTGAAAGCCCAACTCACACATGAACACAATACAGAAGCCTGATGATGGCAGATGAGATTCTGCCAAAATGTTGCTTCAACTTTAAAAGCACAACTGTAATGACATGGGAAAATACCCAAACAAAGCTGAATACTATATATATATATATAGTCAGAAACCTCAGACGCAGAGCCTCAGAAAACATAACCTCAGAAAACATATATATATGTGTGTGTGTGTGTGTGTGTGTGTGTCTGTGTGTCTGTGTGTGTCTGTGTGTCTGTGTGTGTCTGTGTGTGTCTGTGTGTCTGTGTGTCTGTGTGTCTGTGTCTGTGTCTGTGTGTCTGTGTGTTTTCTTAAGTTTTCGTGGATATCTATCTATCTACAAAAATTAAAATGAAAATAAAAAAATCTTTGTAAAAATTAAATCCATGGAGGGACCCAATAAACAAGAAAAGGAATACAAAGTTAATGCAACAGTAGTGTTAAAAAAGGGAATGAAGAGGGGAAAAAGAGAAAAGTAAGGTATTATGAAAAATGAAAGTGAAGGAAAAGTGAAGGAATATTTCTGTCCTTCACTCTGCTTCTGCTTTTTTCAGATACATTCAAGAAAATGGAAACTTCATAGAAAACATTACACATCCCTTGTGGATAGTAATAATAGTAATAATACTTTATTTGCCTTCACAGACACAAGTACAACAAAAGAAGAACATGGGAAAATTAATCATGAACAATTGGTCACCAAAAACTTGACTAAGGGGAATTACAGCATTCTCCTCGGATGGTTACAGCTCTTAAAAAAAATTGGAAACTTGAGAAGTGATCTATGAGGAGCCATCCCTTAGACAATATAAGAACAAATTACTAACATTGGGTCTAGAAGGGTCTGTTTCAAGGAGAGACAGTAACTTAAATCTGCCTGTGTTATACATAGGGCAATATAAAAGGACATGCTCCACAGTTTCAACCTCAGCTCTGTCACAGGGGCATAGCTGCTTAAATCGCCCATCCAGTAGTGCTGAGGGCAAGACATTAAAGCGAGCTAGGGAGAAAGTTCTTCTATACTTGGGAATGGTTAGTGTAAAAATAGGAAGCCATCCTCAGTCCGTAATTATTAAATTGGCTGAAGATCAGAGAGGAGCAAGTTTTGTTAGCTCTGGCTCGTAGATATTGCAAGTCAATGTCCACAAGCTGTTGGACTACCCTAAATTGGGCATCCTTAAGGCCATAATCTCCCAGGGCATCCCCGTAAAACCTAGCAGGTGTAATTTCTTCATCAGCTCCCTCTCCCAATGAGAAATATGAGAGCCAGCAAATGCCAGGGAGAGGTAGCTACCAGGAACTGCCAGAAAGAGCACCCAAAACCATCATTTAAAGGTGTTAATCTAGGCCATATATTCAACTGATCAAGTGCCCAGTTCCAGGTACATCAGAGCAAAACCAAAACAAGGAGGAAGACCCAGAAGTTTTCTAAGAAAGACAGCCTGGGTTCTTTCAATACAATCCTTGAAGCCCCGTATCCATATGGGAATTCCGTAAAGAGTTTGAGCCAAAGTTTTGGCTTTGTAAATACACAGAGCAGAAGGAATAAACTGGCCTCCTTGGGTATAAAAAAACCTTAAAATCTGCTGGTGACTACAGAAGGCCGAATTCAGCACCTGGGTTCGATGTCTAGTCCAAGCACTGGTGTTCTGAAATTGAATACCTAAATACTTAAAATGGAAAACCTGCTCAACAGCATTACCATTGATAGTCCAGTTATACAATTTCTGGGCTCTAGAGAATACCAATACTTTGGATTTGTCATAATTAATGGACAAGTGGTTCTTAGTACAGTAAGACCCAAGTGCAGAAAGTAATCTTTTCAGACCTGGCCTTGACAATGAAAGGAGGGCCCCATAGTCAGCATAAAGGAGAAGCGGGATCTTCATAGTTGACAACTTTGGGGCATGGGACTCAATACGTTCAATGTGAAAGGCCAAGTCAGATAAGAATAAATTAAACAAAAGAGGAGCCAGAATACAACCCTGCCTTACACTGTTCTTAATCGGGATAGGATTTGAAAGTTCTCCCTGCAAACCACACCTGACCTGACTAGAGGTCTGGTTGTACAAGAATTTAATTAGGATACTTAGGGTATCATTTGACAAATTCCTAAAAGATTCCTCATTACAGTGGGTGAAAGGGTCTTAAATGAGGTTTTGCAGACTCAAAGACTAAGAGCTCCACATTTTATACCGTAGCTATTAAAAAAACTTTATTACGGTCACAGACCAGCAACAGACAAGAACTATCACTGTTTACAATAGTGTTAAAAGATATTACTACTAATAATAGTAACATCCATAATAATAAAATACATGGTATCAAACGGTATGGCTCTTGCCCTTGGTTACATGATGGGAGAGAAGGTAAGTATGTATGCAAATATAGATTCTCCAAAAATTGTTAGAGATATCTACGAAAAATTGGCGCAAATAAACATATTTAATTCTGTAATCGAATTTTCCTTGTGATCATTTGCAGCTGCACAGGATTTTGCTACTGCATGTGTGGTAGCCAGGTTTGAGTCCCAGAAGAGATAGTCTACATAAAAGTCGTCTGCCTTCCCTGGTAATCCTTCTAATAAGAGTAGAATATGCATTGACCTAAAATCTCTGTATAACTCCCAGTACAATAAAACATGTATGATATATTCAACTTTTCCTTTACCACATATACACACTCGTTCCCCTATTGGGGTCTTGTTATATCTGCCCTGGAGGAGTGCTGAGGGGAGGATGTTAAATCTGGCTCTGAAGAATGCTATTCTATGTTTCGAGAAGATCAGGTCCTTTAAATATCTTGATGGTTCCCACACACTCTGTTTAATTCTGTTCCTACTATGGAGAGGCAATATTTTTACTTCTGAATGAAACTCCCTGTCTTTTATTCTGTTAATGACTACTTACTTAGCTTAATAAAAGCCTAGGGGTATTAAAAATGTCAGGGAGAACCCATAAGAGCCCAGCTTGTTGTCTATCGCCTATTTCCGGGGGGAGAGTTATCTGTCAACATTAAAGGTGCCAGTCTCTCTGGAAAGAAATGAATTTTTAACCAATGGATAATCATCAACTTCCAGGCTCTTCCCTGAATCTGAGAGTGCAGCTAAAATGGCTCACAGGAATTTTGTTTGTATGATTTCTAGCGAGTCTTTCTTTGTGAACATTCCTGTTTGTGTCCCATAAAGAATTTGCACCAATGTTTTGGCCTTGAAGAGTTTTAAGACAGAGGGGACTAACTGTCTTCCACCTGTGAAGAAGAAATGCTGTTTTTTAAAAAATATTTATAATTTTTTTCTTAAATGTACATAAGTGCTTAATATACATTGCATTGTCTGGGTCAATTTCCTTATACAATTTAGATTTGCTTATAATTTAGGTGTTTGGCATACAATTTACTAACAACACTCAGAAGACCAATGGGCCTATAAACAAAACATCCTTTTGAGGTGTGGACTGACCATAAAAATCTGGAAGACTTAAAAACATCCGAAAAACTGTCACACAAGCAAATTCGTTGGGTGCAACACTTTAACCATTTTAATTTTTCCTTGCACTACCTTCCTGGGTACAGGAACTTTATGGCGGATGCTTTATTTAGGTTGCCCCAGTACAATAGTGCTTGGCCAGAAGTAATCAGCCCAGTTATCCCCTCCAAGCAACTGGCTGCTCCAGTGGTCACCAGAACACAGGAGAAAGCAGACCTCTACTTTCTTAGTGACTTAAACGAGGAGCTGAAAGGAGCATTGAAGAGTGATGACTGGTTCCTGTCCCGCTCAAACAAGTGCACCATGAGAAATGGCCTAGCATGGATTGGCACTAAACTCTATGTCCTTGCCAGTCTTAGGGGAACTGTGCTGCAATGGGCCCATAATTCAAAAACTGCTGGACACTTTGGTTTCATAAAAACTTTACACCTAGTCAAACAGCAGTTCTGGGGGCCCTCACTGAAAAAGGATGTAGAAACCTACATGGCCAGTTGTCCTGTGTGCGCTTCTGCTAAGAAGCTCCCCAGGAAGCTTGATGAGCATAGCCAGTCCTAGTGTACCATAGAAGGAAATATCCATGGACTTCACTGTTGAACTACCTGAGAGCAGAGGGAACACAATCATTTGGGTGATCATAGACTTATTTTTCAAGCAGGTGCACTTTGTACCCTCTCCAAGATCCCCTCTGCAAAAACGCTTGCCTGTTTATCCAACATGTGTAAAGGTTACATGGGGTTCCTGACCACATCTTTTTGGATGGGGGGTACAATTCACTTCCCACTTCTGGAGGGAGTTGCTGAACTTGTCAGGCTCTGCCCAGGGTCTAAGTTCTGCCCATCACCTTCAAACTAACAGAGCCTATGAATGTCCAAACTTGGTGCTGGAACATATGAACTTGGTGCTGGAACAGTACCTCAGGTGTTATGTAAACTACCAGAAGGACAATTGGGCCAACTTGCTGCCTTTTGCAGAGGTTGCTTATAATAACTCCATCTATAGTAGCACCGGCTTTACCCTGTTTAAAGTTGCTTCTTGTCAGGATTTCATACCTATACCAGAACTGCCCCAGGGGAAGCCCCATATCCCTTCCTTAGTGGAATGGATTGAACAGCTTCAATGTATTTGGCCCGTCTAGTAAGGCACTAGACCAGGCACATCAAGTTCATAAAAGACAGGCCGATAAGAAAAGAGCAAAACCGAAAGAGTTCCAAGTAGGGGACAGGATCTTCCTATCTACAAAGTACTTACAGACCACCCAGAAATCAAAGAAACTGGGGCCCAAGTATGTAGGTCCTTTCCCATTGTTAGGATAGTAAATACAGTCACAGTACAGCTAAAGCTGCCCCAACCCTTAGGCAGATCCACCCTGTGTTTCATATTAGCTTGTTGAAACCTGAGCATGTATCTCCTCTTTGACCAGGCCAACCTGCCCCTCTAATTCTCCTCCTCATCAAAGGTGAACAACAATTTGAGGTCAAAGAAATCCTGTATTTCAGAAGTATAAGGGGAAAGTACAGTATTTGGTGGCCTGCAAACATTTCCCTCCCTCACAGTCTGAATGGGTGAATGCTTGTGATGTCCCTAAACTCCTACAACAGTTTCACACTAAATATCCTGACAAGCCATAATGTTATTTTGCTCCCCTGTATGGTAGATTGCTTCTATCCTGTCTATTTTGTCTTATGTTTTTTCATTAGGGCTAATGCCTCTACTGCAGGAGGGCCAAATGTCAGCCGGATCTCCAGCCTGGGTTTTCCCTTTGATGCTTGCTTGCTATCAGCTGCCATAGTAATGGGGAGGGGGGCATATCACTGGGGTTTGGGAAGTGTACTCATGTGAGGAATACCCGTGTGAACTAAAAGGGAGGTTTGCTCTCAAGATTAACTGCACTGCTGAGTGGGGTTGTTTACACCCAGCCAAGGCCAACCGTCCTAGAACTCCAGATGGATGAAAACACCTGAAGATGTGCCCCACATGACACTACATGGGATGTGGATTGGACATTCAGCCTGGGTCCCTGGGAGGAGGAATTTAGGAAAACTTTCAATATGTAACTTTCATGCCTTTTGGCTCAGATCTTGCTTTTCTTTCTCTGGTATCATTTCAAATTCAGTACAAATACCTCTTCTCTACTTCAGTGGAGTCGGGGGAGGGGCTCTTTCTTGGGTTTTGAATAGAGGCAAGCCTGACAGCCTCAATGTTCGTCTTCTCCTCCTCTTCCTCATCTTCCCTGCTCAAGTGGATAAATGGTTCGCCAAACTAAAAAAGAAAAAGTTACCGGTTCTATTGAACTGTGTGAACCAGCTGAATCCTACCACTGGGTTTTCCCTTCTGTCCTTCCTAGAGATGGAAGAGATTGAGTAGCCCAAGATCACCCACCTGACTTAATGCCTAAGCAGGACTACAACTAAGCATTGCTAGTTTTACTGTGTTTTAAAATGCACACTAGCTTCAAATTTGCACAATTTGATACAAATTCTGTTTTGTATTTATTGATTTGTCTTTCTGTTATTATTTTCGAAGCAATACAATTATTTTTGAAATGAATATTAATGGAGTTTGGCAAGTGACAATGATTGAAAGTTGGTTACCGATGTACCATAATTCAGGTGAGCTTTCCTAATGACAAAAAAAGAAGTTCTCCATAAATTACATTACCTCTAGGTAGAACCTTTTCATTATTTTCCTGAATATTGATAAGGAGGAAATGTTTTCTATTCAGAAGCATTCAGATATGATATTGCTTCATCATCCCCTCATAAGAATATAATCATGTATTCTTCTGAAAATGATTGCACATTTGATGGCATTAATCTCTAAAACAGAGGCTGGAGAACATCAGGAATACAACTGCAACTGTATAGGCACAGAGATTGCATGCAGAAAATGTGAAATCTCCCAAAGCTCAAACAGCCCATTCTTCATTTCATGTATCAACAGTACAGGCCCACATTGAAAGTGAAAATGTCCCATAATACTTTCCCTGCCACACTCTCTGGATTGCCATATGATTGCCTTGTTAAATGCAACATTGCAAAATTGACAGCAACTAATGTATCTTGACAGATTCTGCTTCAGTGTTTAAGAGACCAAGTATTGGAGTAAGAGGTAAGGAAATGTTTTGTGAGAGAATCCAGAATGTGGTGAGGAGAGGAGAAGGTTAAATTTCATCACTTTAGGCTTAGCTCTTGCTTTAAGTTCCCTTCTGTTAGAAATGTAAGTCACCTAACAGTTGGGTTGGAAAATATATAAACCAGGCATTTTAATACTGTTTCTTTGCTAAATGCTAAAATTGTAATTGGGTGTGGTTCCTCAAATGGCCATAAGATGGAGCCAGAAAGCTGGGCTGTTCTGTTCTGTTGTTGCTGATTGTGTATTCCTGCATTTTTCCCTATTGACTGTTACTGATCATCGTTATTCTTGGATTTGATGTAAGTCTGTTAGTAAACTGTTTTTGATACTGGACTTTCTTATTGGATTATCCCTGAACTGAACACTGACTGATTTAACTGTGAATGACTTGGACTGTTTGTTGAACTTTGCTTAATCATTTTACTGGAAGTAAAAACCTACACTTTACTGTACAGTGTAGCTGTGTGCTGTGTGTGTGTTATTCTTCACTACTCTCACTACGTCTCCCTGTGTGCGCTCATTCTCCTAACTCAGAATTACCTTAACACTGGTTATGGGCCCAGGCCATACCAGGCTCAGATAACTGAGAGTTGGTGTGAATGCACAGAACTGCTGTTTACTGTTTAATTGTGGGTTACTGTCCTGGTAAAGATGGCACAAAACCCATCAACAAGTCTATCACTGGTAACCCAGTTGGATGGAACAAACTATGTTTCCTGGTCTATGAAGTGCAGTCTACTTCTGCATAGAGAAGGGTTATGGAATACAGTTCAAGATCCACTGGATGTAAATGCTTGGGATCCAGATAATGAGGATGATGCCAAGAAGTTAGCTGACTTTAAATGGAACAACGAAAGAGCTCTTTGTATAATTGGACTAACACTGAGTGACCAGCAGCTAGTCCATATTCATGGAGAAGAGTCTGCTGCTAGGTGTTGGGAGAATTTGAAGAGGATTTATGTTCATGACAGTGTAGGTGCACACATACATCTTACACATAAACTGTTTAGAGCACGTCTTCTGAAAGGTGGAGATATGTTAGCTCATTTGAACTTCATGAAAAGAACTTTTCAAAAGCTACATGAAAAGAACTGATATTTTCAGAGCTGCATCAAGTTTATATCATTCTTTCCTCATTGGATGAAAGTTATGATGATTACGTATCTTCACTGGAAGTCCTGCCCAGAGATAAACTGACATTGACTGACATAACCAGAAGGTTGTTAGAAGAAGCAAGAAGACGACTGGATAGGGACCAACTGAGGAAGGAACAACCACAAGAAGAGGATTTGTCTTCAACTGCCTATACTGTTAGGAAATGTTTTTCTTGTGGGGCTAGGGGACATACAGCTAGATTCTATAAGAAGGGAAAATGACAGAATACTGGTAATCACCAGAAGGCTAAGAAGAATGTTAGTTTAGCTATGTCTAGCAATTCAACTGTAAACCATGATTTGTGGGTTGTTGATAGTGGAGCATTGCAGTGCATTACTAAAAATAGAGAGAGGTTTGTAAAGATGTCTACAAGTAAGCAACATGTATCATTGGCAAATGGATGGAAGATGAAAGTGTCTGGTGAAGGTACTGTACATTGTTCTTGTATAAACAAGAATTTAACTATGTTATATGTACCTAAACTGAAATTTAATTTGTTATCAGTAAGGGCTTTAGTTAATATTGGTTATGTAGTAACCTTTAGGGGAGATAAATGTATAATAGAGAAAGAGGGTAAAAATGTTACTGCGACATTAGAAAATGATTTATATGTGATGCATGATGACCAGCTGAAGAAGGCTAACTCAGTTTATAACAATGTTAAGACACATGATGAATGTATACATTTGCTGCATAGACATCTGGAGCACATTAATTTCAAAATGCTCAGACAAACTGTTGAATTGTCAGAGGGAGTAAAATTAAAACCCTGTAGCAATGCACTGTAATGCCTGTAGTCAGGAGAAAAGCAAGACCAAAGAACCTTTAGAGGTTGTGTTTGCTGACATAATTGGTCCTAAGAAACCCAGTTTGGGAGGTGCCTGCTATGTTTTGAGTATAATGGACCATTACTCACGATACGGTTCTGCTATCTCATGAAAAACAATACAGAAACATTCCAACATTTCTTTAACTGGCTAAGATTTGCTGAGAGAAAAATGAGGAGTAAAGTGATTACTTTAGTTACTGATAATGGGACTGAGTTTGTTAACAATAGATTCCAAACGATGCTAAAATTGGCTGATGTTGAGTGTAAACATCCGCCCTGTGTGCACTCATTCTCCTAACGGGGAATTACCTCAACACCTTCCATACTAATTGGGATTGGCTGCTTTGATTTGAGGCACATGAGAATAAGGAAGTGGAATGTGAGAATGAAATCTGGTTGCTCTTTCTTCCTTCTCATTCATCTGTCATTGGATAGCCTTGCAAACTGCATCTGGGCTTCTGCAGGGCTTTTGCATAATACAAATTGTGTCCAATGAACTTCTTCATGACAAACTGCCTTCTGCAAGGAAACACTTTAAATTTTGCCAGCAACTTGTCTCCCTCCCCCAGCCTATTAAAAGGGAGCAAATGAAAGTGCTCCTTTACAACAGTGAAGGAAGAAAAGGGAAAGCAATGTGGCTTGATAATTTCTTTATCAGCTGGGTGGCATCATAAAGGATTGAGGGAATCCTAAGGGATCTCTCCTGCTTCCAGAAGCCAAATAAATGGTGAGTTTAGAGAGGATATATCTGAATTCTTGAACTAGCTTCTTCACTGAGGCGAGAGGGCAGACTTAGAACTGGAGGCAGAAGATGGAGGCTACTGAGAAGATTCCTGCCCATTCTGGATACACCCAGCCTTCCTCCAAAAGGCCTGAACTGGTGAACTTTCCACAAAACAGTTACAGAACAACTGAAATTGCTGTGCTGGGAAACACATCCATGGATTAGAATTGGTACATGCTATCCACGGACTAGAATTGGTACATACAGTTAACATAGTTTGGGAGGAGTCTGAGTTAATCGCAGCAGATATCTTTACTGAGTTTTGGAAAATAGTGCACTAGTCCTCTGGACAATGTGTGTGTTTCACAAATAAAAAGTGAAAGTACATCATGAGGAAGAATGATGTACCGTGTTTCTCATATAATAAGGCCGGGTCTTTTTTTTTTTTTTTTTGAGCCCCGAAAAAATGGCTAGGCCGTCTTAATTCCACCCCCCTTGCATCTTCGGGCAGGTGGCGACAGCTTGGATGTTGACCTCGGTGTTGGTGGGGAACTTCGTATCGGGGTCAACGCAGGCAGCACCATATCTGGGTGTGCAACAAAAGTACTTCCTAATGGCAAGCCCCCCCACCATTCCCCCCTCATTTCGCATTTTTTAATATAGGCCTTAATTTGGGGAGAGGGGCTTAATTTCATTTCATGCCTATAAAACATGCTGGGACTTCCTATTGGGGGAGGCCATATTGTTGGAGAAACAGGGTACTAATGATGATGATCATCTCATTGCAGAAGTGTACAAATTTGCTTAATGAGTCAATACAATACAATACAATCCTATATCTGCATGGGAAAAAGAGAGGGCAAATAACACCAATGCAAAGTTGCTGCAGGACCTGAGAGCACACCATAACAATCACTTAGAACAGGAACCAGTCACATCACAGTAGTAGACATCCAACAGCAGATCAAGAATATGGCCAGCACTTGGCCCAGATATAGGCAAGACCTACTGGCTAAGGAAACTGGAAGTCAATTCAAGAGATTGAATTGACATCTCAAACAAATGGCCATCAGATGAGGCACAAACCAAGATGATACACTGTCCCCCTTCTGTTCTGCATAGACTTGAAGTCCTTCAGCCAGATAATCACAACGACTGAGTTGAGATACAAGTTTAAGAGTAGAAGTACCATCAGTCACCTCCTCCATGTGGATAATATTAAACTCTATGATAAGAATAACAGAATAACAGAATTGGAAGGGTCTCTAGTGGTCCAACCCACTTCTTAAGCAGTAGACTACTATACTGCAGGTGTCAAACTCACTGCATCACCGCATCACGTTGCTGTCATATGATGTATTGCAATGTTTTTTTCCATTCATGAGGTTGGGGTGGGCATGGCCTGCACATAACACATCTGGGCCATGGGCCACCAGTTTGACACCCCTGCTCTATACCATTTTTGACAAATGATTGTCCAGTCCATTCTTAGAGTTTTGGAGCACCCACAACTTCTAAAGGCAAGTTATTCCACTAGTGTGTTGTTGTTACAGTTGGGAAGTTTCTCTTTAGTTCTAGGTTGCTTCTCTCTTTGTTCAGTTTCCATCCATTGCTCCTTGTCTTGTCTTCTGGTGCTTTGGAAAATAGTTTGACTCCCTCTTTGTGGCAGCCCCTCAAACGTTGGAACACTGTTATCATAATACTCCTAATTCTTCTTTTCACTAGACTAGACATACTCAATTTCTGAAAATATTCTTCTTCATATGGTTTAGCCTACAGTCCCCAGTCAGTTACCCAATTGTTGCTTTTTTCTGCACTCTTTGAGAGTCTCAACATTTTTTTTTAATAATGTAGTGACCTATATTGGATATAGTATTCTAAGGTGGTCTTTCCAAGACATTATAAAGTGGTGGTATCACTTCTCGTGATCTTGATTGAATCCCTCTGTTAGTGCAATTTAGGATTGCATTGGCTTTTTTGTCTGACGCTACACACTATTGGCTCATATTTAAGTGATTGTCCATTAGGACTCCAAGATCCCTCTCACAGTTACTGCTGTTGAACCAAGTTTCACCTAATCTCTACTGGCACATTTTGTTTTTCTTGCCTAAGTGCAAAACCTTACTTATGCTGAATTTCATTTTGTTAGATAGAGCCAAGTGTTCAAATGTATCAAGATCCATCTAGTTTTTGAGCTTATCTTCTGGAGTGTTGGCTATTCCTGCTGGTTTGGTGTCATCTGCAAATTTGATGTGTTTTCCTTCTATTCTTTCATCTAAATCGTTTATGAAGTTATTAAAAAGTACTGGGCCTAAAAAAGAACCTTGTGGCATCCCACTGCTTCTTCCCTTCCATGTAGATGTAGTTCCATTAAGGACTATAAATTGAGTCAACCAGTTACAAATCCATCTGGTAGTGATACTGTCTGTCACATATTTTTCTACTTTACTAAGAAGTAGATTGTGGTCTACTTTGTCAAATGCCTTATAGAAGTCTACATATACTATGTCCACAGCATTTCTCTGGTCCAATAATTTAGTCACTTTGTCAAAAAATGAAATAAGATTTGTTTGATATGATCTGTTTTTGATAAACCTGTGCTGGCTTTTGTTTATAACTTTGTTTCTAGGTACTTGCAAATCTTTTGCTTGGTTATATTTTTCAGGATCTTTCCAGGTACTGATGTCAGGCTGATAGGTCTGTAATTTCCTGAATTGGTTTTTTTCTCCATTTTTTGAAAATGGGGACCACAATTTTCCAGTCCTCATGTAGTTCCCTGATTCTCCAGGATCTTTGAAAGATGTTACATTGGTTCTTAAATAATAATTGTCAGCTCTTCAGAACTCGAGGATATAATTCATCAGGACCTGATGATTGGAACTCAGATAGATCAGATAAGTGTTCTCTCACCATTTACTTTCTTATTTTAAGTTTTATTTCTAAACTATCTTTTACCATTATGTTTTTGGTAGGTTGGGCTCTAATTTCTTTTTCCATGAACATTGTTTGAAACAATGACTTAAGTAGATCTGCTTTTTCTCTACTGCCCACTATTTTTCCAATCATCTCCTATTACCAATTATTTCCTTAACTTTTTTCTTATATTGTATGTTGAAAGAAACTTTTTTTTATTTTTTATATTTATTGCAAGTCTTACTTCATTCTGAGCCTTAACTTTCTTGATTTCATCTTTGCAAGTTTGGACTTTTTGGTGGTATTCTAACTTTAGTTATATGTACTTTTTTCCATTTTTTTGTAGTTATCTTTTTGTCTTTCAGTTTGTCAGAGTGCTTTGTGTAAACATGGTTTTTTTTTTTCTTGGATTACTTATTTTTATTTTTCAGTGATTTTGTGGTGGACTAGGCTTTTATAATCATATTCTTTAGAGCTTCCCTTTGCCTAAATTTGTTGAAATCAGCTCTTTTAAAGTCTAGGACTCTGGTTTGATTATGTTCTATTGCTTGTGTCTGCATTATATTGAATTCTACTATCCACCCCCAAATTCCTACAACTAACCTGCTCTATTATTTCTTCTTTGCTAGTAAGAATTAAGTCCAGAATTGCAGTCCTTCTTGTCCCCTCCTAACAAAGTTGTCAGCTAGGTTGGGCAGGAACCTGTTCGATCTCCCATTTGATGCAGCATTTGTTTCCCAGTTGACATCAGGGTAGTTAAAGTCCCCCATTACTACTGTGGCGTGTTTTCTACATATGTTCATTAACAGGTTAGCAAAAGATTTATATATTTCTTCTGTTTGGTTGAGTGGCCTATAGTACATACCTATGGTAATATCATTCTTTTTTCCTTTTATATTGATCGATATGCATTCAAGAGGACTTTCATTCTTGGTGTTATACATTTCTGCAGAGTTGTAGTATCTCTTATGTATACTACAGTTCCAGCTCTTCTGTTGGGTCTGTTTCTTTTGAACAGATTGTATCCTTCCATCAGTACATTCCAGTCTTGAGTTCCATCCAATCATGTTTCAGTAATGACAACTATATCATACTTGCCTTCATGTACTAGTAATTCAAGTTCACCTTGTTTGTTCTCTAAACTATGAGCATTTGTTTATAGGCATTTGAGTCCTTTATGGATGAACCTAGTTATGCTTCCTATGTCTCCTGTGTCAAGACTTCAACATGCACCCTCATTCACATCAGAAGCCTCTAGCTGCATTTCTCAGAGTAAAAAAGATTGATTTATTAGGAGTTGACATGTTGGCATTTCCCGGTTGTGGCCGACTCTGACACATCATTCATTTCAGCCTTGACCCTGGTCTTCCCCCCACCCCCTGGATGTATATTCTCCAATGAGACCAGAAGCCAGAAGCTTCGGTTGTCAAAGAGATTATCTGAAGCATTTAAGGAATGCACTGCTTTCCCCTTCCTTTCTGCTGACAACTAAAAAGACTAAAGAAGTGTTTTTATTTGACATCCTGCTTTATATCTTATTTTTCTATCTTCCCATCACTTTCTATCTCATTGTTTGATTGGATGTCTTGGGGTTTGTGCGTGGAATTAAGTCCCAAAGATGTTAATTGGTTTCCTATGCAAAGGGGAGGTTACTTTTATCCTGTCCGATCAACTTTTCTCTTGTATTTTCTTTGTTGTGCTAACTATAAAAAAGAGTCAAACATGGGGCTTGAGGTTCTCTCTTTCTTTTTTCATAGAGAGATCCCATTTTATCAGAGTATCCTGATAAACTGCTTTTAAATGATCTTCTTACTCAGTTGCTTATTGGGAAGGTAAACTGAGTCAGAACCTCTGCTCATCACAATGTTCAGAAGTTTTACCCTTGATCCAACACTCAGAGACAGTATACCACTCGGAAAGAGTATTGTGGGAATTAGTTATATAGCAGAGTGATGGGCTGGGGTAAAACTGTCTTTGTGTCTAGCTGTTCTGACATGCAGTGCCCTATAGCATCGTTTTGAGGGTAGAGGTTGAAACAGTTTATGTCCAGGATGCGAGGGATTTGTAGTTATTTTCAAAATTTAATATAAAGTGGTTTGATTTCCATCTTGGGGAAAAAGAAGCAGTTTTATCTTCTTTTCAAAGTATCTCAGCTCATACAGCTTCTGAAGATATTTG